>QLTV01003258.1:932-11982 GCA_003457575.1 Thermophis baileyi
ATAGATAGATAGATAGAAAGATAGATAGATAGATAGATAGCTTGAAAGATAGATAGATAGATAGAGAGATAGAGAGAGAGGCAGGCAGGCAGGCAGGCAGGCAGGCAGATAAAGATAGATTGATCCGTGGGGAAAACAAGGATCCCTCGGCGAAGAAAAGACGTTGGGTAGGTGATGAGTTCCTGAAGCGGTAAACCCCAACTTCCGCCTTGCACTCTTGATTTAACCACTTGTGCGGAAAAGACGAAACGGTTAAGAGCAGCTCCGTCTCCCATGAATAGAAAGCGCTGAGAAGAAGGGCGGGGCAAGAGCAACGCCTGGAGTTTTCCGGCGGGGGTGGGGGGGGACGGGCGAAAGATTCCAAAGGGCGGGGCGATGGAGACCAATCAGCAAGCGGGAGGGCGGAGCTAGAGATCTGCTCAGCAGGGAGGCAGGCAGACGGCCGGCCGGGGCTGTGGAGCCGCTGGGAGATCGGCGTTTGCTCTTGTTTTAGCTCGCTACCGGCAGCTCCGGTTCTTCGTGTGCACTTCGGAGCTCTGCCGGCCACCATCAGGACGGTCTGAGTGGAGGGTTTCCCCCCCACGCGCGCGCACACTCCGGTTCGCCTCGGGTGTTTCTCCTCCGATCTCTGTTTGGGTCTCGAATAATATTGAATCTTGCATATGGTCTTGTTGGATAACCTATCGAAGGAGAGATCCAACCTAGAGCTAAGGAGAAACTTCCTGACAGTGAGAACAATTAGCCAGTGGAACGACTTCCATATTGTATTCGCCTGGTTTGATCTGGCAGGTTTGGGGCACTCCGGACTCCCTCAATTAAACAACGCTGCCGTGTAACAGGATCCAGGAAAGGGCTTTCTCTGTAGCAGAGCCTGCCCCCTGGAGTAAGGTTCTCCCCCTCTCAAGATTTGAACAGCCACCACCTACTACTGATCCTTTGAAGGCCACTGAAGACCTGGTTCTTCACTCAGGCTTTTGGCAAGTGTGATAGCAGCTGCTGCTGCTGCTGCTGCTGCTCCTCCTCCTCCTCTCCCTCCACCACCACCTCCTCCTCCTCCCGCTCCTTCTCCTCCTCTCCTTCCCTGTCTCTTCCTCCTCCTCCTCCTCTTCTTCTTCTTCCCCTCCCTCCTGTCCCTCCTCCTCCCGCTCCTTCTCTCCTTCCCTTTCTTCCTCCTCCTCTTCTTCTTCCCCTCCCTCCTGTCCCTCCTCCTCTCCTTCCTTTTCTCTTCCTCCTCCCCCTCCTCCTCTTCTTCTTCCCCTCCCTCCTGTCCCTCCTCCTCCCGCTCCTTCTCCTCCTCTCCTTCCCTCTCTTCCTCCTCCTCCCCCTCCTTCTCCTCCTCCTCCTCTTCTTCTTCCCCTCCCTCCCACTCCTCCTCCTCCCGCTCCTTTCCTTTCTCTTCCTCCTTCTCCTCCCCTTCTTTCTTCTTTTCTTCTTCTTCCCCTCCCTCCTCCTCCCTCCTGTCCCTCCTCCTCCTCCTCCCCCTCCTTCTCCTCCTCTTCTTCTTTTTCTTCTTCTTCTTCTTCCCCTCCCTCCTGTCCCTCCTCCTCCCGTTCCTTCTCCTCCTCTCCTTCCCTTTCTCTTCCTCCCCCTCCCCCTCGATGTCTACCTCTCTTTTTATTCCCTTGTTTTTGTTCTGTGTTCTTTGTTTTAATATTTTTAACCATTTGTAAACCATTTTAACCATTTGTAAGCCATTCAGAGTTGTTGGGAGTCAGGTGGCATAAACATTTAAAACAATGCATATTTTTTATTATTATTATATATTCTTGTTTTGCATGTCATGGAGTCCTGCAATTGCAGACTGTAAGCCTGGTTAACAAATTGATGAATATTTTGTAGACTCTCACAGAAAAGCCAAAATGTTTGGGGAGGGGTGGGGGGGAGAGCAAATCCCATAAGGGAGGGATGATGGCCCCTATATCAACTATTGATGGTTATGAAAGTTGAGTAGCAACCCCAGGACTGACTGCCAGAACTTGGACAAAACTGGTTGGGCAGATAGACTGGTGAACTGTACTTACCTTATGATAAAAGTCCTTCCAGTGCTGCTGTAATTTGCACCCCCTACTCGTATATTATGGGATGGACCATAGATCATATGTATATATCGAGTTTGGTCTAGTGGTGAAGGCACAAGGCTAGAAAGACCTGGAGTTCCAAATCCTGCCTCAGCCATGAAAGCCAGCTGGGTGAATTTGGGGCCAGTCACTCCCTCTGAGCTCAACCTCACCTCACAGGGCTGGTTTTTGTGAGGAAAATAGGAGGAGGAAGTCGTGTTGGATATGTTCGCAGCCTTCACAAAAATGGAAGGACACTTCGATTCCCTACCATGGATAAATGTTTACAGAAGTTGGTGGAGTTGGCTGACATGGCAAAACTGACTACTTTGATTAAAGAAAAGAACATGAGTACTTTTGTTTCCACATGGAGACCTCTTCGTGCTTGAGGTGGAGAAGAATGAAACTCTGACTTTGGGTTTTACAGATTAGACTGATAAAATCTTTATAGATCTGTATTAGATTTTAATTTTGTATAAGTGATTATGATTCAAGGTATTAAGACAAGACTGAAATATAAAGTGTTATAATAATAGGTGAAAATGTAGGATGGTTATAAAACTGATTTTTGATGATCTTTATATGAACTAGGATATGATGTGTTAATGAGTTTGAAATAAGATAATATGTGTTATAAAAATTGAAATAAATTTTTTGATGATGCAATTATGAGGGATAAAAAGAAAAATGATATAGTAAAATTATAAGATACACAACTGTATAATTCTTATACTCAGAGGTTTTTATTTGAATGTTATGTATTTTAATAGATGATTTGATTCAAAAGAGTTTATTAATGATGAGTAAATTTGGGAGTGTTTGGAATTTGATAAAATTAGTAGCCAACGGACAGATGTTCTAGTGATTAAGTAAAATTAAGGGCAATCAGAGGAAGACTGAAAAACTTGAGGAAAGGGTGAATGGCCAAAAGAAAATTAAATTACAAAGAAAATTAGGATATGTGATATAATAGATGATGGATAAAGATAGGAAAGTAAAGTTAAAATACTATCCAGACGACAAAAATAAATGATTAAAGTGGCTATCTTAAAAAAGATAAATATACCTAGGAAGAATAAGTTTGATGATTGGAGGAATTTTGAAATTGAAACATCCGTCTGGTAATAATAAAATATAGATACTCTAGGAAGGGACAAGAGGGAAGAAGGGGAAGTAGAGAAGGAAGGGGAGAGGGAGGAGAGGGAAGTAGGAAAGAGGCAGTGAAGGAGAAAGAAGGTAAGAGGAAGAGGGAGATTGAGGGAGGGGAGTTACTGTAAGTTTTTTGGGAGAAAACAGATGGATGTTAAAAATATAATTGGTGTAAAATGTATTTTCTGATATATTGAATAGAAGTGTATAATTATATGTATTTGGAGATGTTCTATGGTATATGTATTTATATTTGTTGAAGAAAAAATAAATAAAAATTTACTGAGAAGATCTTTATAGAAATGACTTGTTCATACTATTATGGAAAAGTAAAAAGTTGTGGTTTGATGTTAATGCCTTATTTTACTGTAACAGAAAGAGTCCGGAAGTCAATGCTTCTTTTCCTTTTTCTTTTCCCCTCTCTTTCCTCACTTCTCTTCCCCCTTTCCCCCTCCCACTGCTTTTCTATTTACTTTTGTATTTTACAATACTTTACACCGCAATCAAAATGTTATTATAACTCGGATATGTTCGCGGCCTTCAGTTATTTGCAAACATAGTAAAGGTAGGATACAAATTAATGAATAGTGTGACAAGCAGTGAGTGTGCGCCCTATCTTAAAAACACTTGAATGCACATTCTTTACTTCTGCAGTAAAAACAAAACAAAAATCAATGCCTGGAATTCACTACCTGACTCTGTGGTTTCTTCCCCAAACCCAAAAAACTTTAACCTTAGACTGTCTACTGTCGACCTCACCCCATTCCTAAGAGGTCTGTAAGGGGCGTGCATAAGCGCACCAGCGTGCCTACCGTCCCTGTCCTACTGTCCTATTGTCCTCATCTATCTGTATTCACCTTGATTATGTTTATGTTTATACCTATACCTGCTATCTTGTACATGTTTGACAAACAAACAAACAAACAAACAAACAAATAAATAAATAAATAAATAAGTAAAAACATTGGATTAGATTTCTCTCATCCTGCATGTTATTTAGAATCCCCGATCCCAACCCCCATGCCGGATCGTACCTACCTTAAACTGGTTTCCCCGCCGAAACAGGCATAATAGAGGGGAGGGCAAAAGCAAACTCTGGCGGGAAAAGATTTTGTCTGGAGCCAAACTTGCGCGCAAATCGACTCCGGGCTGCATGGATGCTGTTCCACTCTGCAGCCTTCTGGCTCCTGGGGGTGACTTTGGGGGTTATCCTGCTGCGGGGCTGCTGCGGTGAGTATCTCGGGGATCGGGGAGGGGACGAAACGCGGGCTGCAGCTGCCTTGCCGCGCTTTCACGATTCTTTACCCGCCAGGGATCCGTTTCTGGCGCTCCGCCGATGCCCAGAAGGCCTGCGCGGACCTGTTAGGGTGGGGGGCTTCTGGGTAGGAGAAAGGGCCCCTCGGAGCACCGACATTTGTCCTCTTGCTCTGCCGTTCCGCCTTCTCAGTTAAGCGCCCCCTTTTTTCAGCCACCTACCAACTACCCCTCCCTTCCCGGAGCTTCGATCACCCAAGACGTTCCAGTCCCGGAGCTCCCTCTGCCTTAACGTTCATTTTGCACGTGTAGAATCTTGGCTTTCATTGTTGCACGTGCAGAATCGTGGCTTTCATTGTTGCACGTGCAGAATCTCGGCTCTCATTGTTGCACGTGTAGAATCTCGGCTTTCATTGTTGCAGAATCTTGACTTTTATTGTTGCACGTGCAGAATCGTGGCTTTCATTGTTGCACGTGTAGAATCGTGGCTTTCATTGTTGCACGTGTAGAATCCTGGCTTTCATTGTTGCACGTGCAGAATCCTGGCTTTCATTGTTGCACGTGTAGAATCGTGGCTTTCATTGTGTGTAGAATCGTGGCTTTCATTGTTGCACGTGCAGAATCCTGGATTTCATTGTTGCACGTGCAGAATCGTGGCTTTTATTGTTGCACGTGTAGAATCGTGGCTTTCATTGTTGCATGTGTAGAATCGTGGCTTTCATTATTCCACGTGCAGAATCTCGGCTTTCATTGTTGTTGTTGTTGTTGTTGTTGTTGTTGTTGTTATTATTATTTGTATTTCTATGCCGCCCAACTCCCAAGGGACTTTGGGAGGCTTACAACAAATACAAAACTTATTAAAATATAAAAAAGCATTATTAAAAAAATACATAATAAAAAGCATTTAAAAATAATTAAAACCCATACACAACTTTTCATGGCCGGATCTTGCCAAATTGCAGAAGCAAGATCAACGGCCCCAAGCCTGAACAGCCAGGTCTTTACACGCCTTGCACGTGTAGAATCTTGGCTTTCCTGCCGCTGGGGACCAAATGAGTTTTCTGGGTTTTCCCCCCCTGGGTTTTCACTTTTTCCCTGCTTTGTTTCCCTGCTTTGATCTTTGCGGAGTAGTTCATCTCTAGCAAAAGTTGGATTTCCCAGAAGAGGGGCCCCTTGAAAACCCAAGGGGGTGAGTGAGTCATTAGAACAATTAACCAATAGAAGGCTTGCCTCTGGAAGTTGTGAATGCTCCAACCGTTTTTAAGAAGAGATTGGACAACCGTTTATCCGAAACGATATAGGGTTTCCTGCCTGAGCAGGGGGTTGGACTAGAAGACCTCCAAGGTCCCATCCAGCGCTGTTATTCTGTTCTAGGAGCCAAGGTGGCGCAGTGGTTAGAGTGCAGCACTGCAGGCTACTTCAGCTGACTGCTAGCTGCAGTTCGGCGGTTCAAATCTCACCGGCTCAAGGTTGACTCAGCTTTCCATCCTTCTGAGGTGCGTAAAATGAGGACCCAGATTGTTGGGGGCAATATGCTGACTCTGTGAACCGCTTAGAGAGGGCTGTAAAGCACTATGAAGCGGTATATAAGTCTAAGCGCTATTGCTATTGCTATTCTATTAAAAGCAGCTCCTAAGGTCAGAACTGCTTCTAGTGCTCCAGCTGGCTGATCCCGAAAGTCCATTTCCAAGTGATCCCGTTAGCTTTTTTAGGGTCACTCAAACTATCTTGGGGAATAAACCTTCCAGGTTTACAAACAGGACCATTAAAACACCACCATAAATTTGAGCTTGCTTGTTTTCTTGCAGATGTTTCATTACCCAAAATAGGTCACATCATCAGTGCTAGCACTAGCACTGATGATGTTACCTAGTTTGGGTAGTGAAACTTGAGTAGTAGTGAAACATCAGCAAGAAAACAAGCAAGTTCAGATATCAGATATAAGAGCTGAGGTGGCGCAGTGGTTAGAGTGCAGCACTGCAGGCTACTTCAGCTGACTGCTAGCTGCAGTTCGGCAGTTCAGATCTCACCAGGCTCAAGGTTGACTCAGCCTTCCATCCTTCCGAGGTCGGTAAAATGAGGACCTAGATCAGTGATGGTGAACCTATGGCACGCGTGCCACAGGTGGCATGCGGAGTCATATCTGACGGCACGCGAGGCGTTGCCCTATGTAAGCTCCAGCACGCATGCGCGTGTTGGCCAGCTGATTTTCGGCCGTTTTCGCTCTCCCCAGGCTTCAGGAGGCTTTCCTGAACCCTGGGGATGGCGAAAAATGGCCCAACGGGCCAACCGGAAGTTCGTTTCTGAACTTCCGTTTGGCCGTTTTTCACCCTCCCCAGGCTTCAGGAAAGCCTCCTGAACCCTGGGGAGGGCGAAAAACAGCCCAACAGGCCAACCGGAAGTCCAGAGGCTTCAGTGAGGCCTGTGCGCATGCACGGGGGGGCAGCATGGGGGGGTGCACATGTGTGGGGGGCAGCGTGGGGGTTATGCACATGCGCAGGGGGAGGGCATGGCATTATGGGTGTGGGCACCGAGCCAAAAAAGATTCTCCATCACTGACCCAGATTGTTGGGGGCAATATGCTGACTCTGTAAACTGCTTAGATAGGGCTGTAAAAGCACTATGAAGTGGTATATCAGTCTAAGTGCTATTGCTATCAGCAAGGACCTCTCATTTCAACCCTGAGCTACAAATATTCTCTGTCAACCTGCAAAACGACTTCAACTGAAACCATGCTTACTTCTGCTTTGTTTCTTGGTTGCCATTCAAGGGGGGGGAGGACTTAGGAATGTGGTGCCTCAGCTGGCTAGTCATAACCTGGCGTGTGAACCAAGGTCATGTCATCGGACACCTGTCGGAGCCCGGTAGGAACCTGTGACTGGACTGATTGTCCCATGTGACCTGAGAGACCTGGGGGTAGGGAAATACTATTTTTTTAACTATCCCCTATGCACGGGAATAATTTAGAGCTAGCCTCATCTTTCGAAGTGCCGATATGATGTATTCAATAAAGGGATTCTTGAACCTGAGCCAAGCTTCAGAGTCCTGACTTCCCAGAGTTCATTACTCGGAACCGTGACATTCTCCTTTATTGGTACCATAAATCGAAAAGAGGGTTACTGATGACGGTGAGATTCAGAGACGGTTCCGAGTTGTAGATCGCCTAATTCTGACCCTTTACCGCTTCCCTTTCCAGGCTCTTCCAAACACTCCCTGTCTTATTCCTACCTGCAAGTGTCCAAACCTAGTCAGGGGCTGCCCCAGTTCCTCATCATGGTCCACCTGGATGACCAGCCCATCGCTCGCTATGACAACCTCACCAGGGAGATGGAGCCTTTGGTGCCCTGGATGGAGGCGGAGGAGCTGAAAAGCTGTCTGGACCCTGACTGGGTGTTCAGGCCTGACCTGGAGAGTGTGCAAAACTTCCACCCCCAGAATGAAGGTGAGCAGGCAGATTCTTCCCTTCAGCCATGAATTCACTCTCAGTTCTTGCCTTCCACACCCTGTCATTTCAACTATCAAGCAAAGAAACAAGATCCCAGAGATCGTGGAATGGAAGCAGAATGACACCCCCCCAAGCACACACACACACACACACACACACACACACACACACACACACACACACCTCACAAAGGACCAGAGGAGACTATGATAGCAGTGTTCCAATATTTGATATTTAATCCTCTCCTCCACAGAGAGGAGGGGGGCAACCTATTTTCCAAAGCAATAGCACTTAGACTTATATACCGCTTTACAGTGCTTTACAGCCCTCTCTAAGCGGTTCACAGAGTCAGCATATTGCCCCCAACAATCTGGGTCCTCGTTTTACCCACCTCGGAAGGATGGAAGGCTGAGTCAACCTTGAGCCGGTGAGATTTGAACTGCCGAACTGCAGCTAGCAGTCAGCTGAAGTAGCCTGCAGTACTGCACTCTAACCACTGTGCCACCTCGGCAAAGCACCGGAAGGCCAGATAAGGAATAATGGATGGAAACTGACCAAGGAGAGATTCAACCTGGAAATAAGGAGAATTTTTCTGACAGTGAGAACAGTCAACCCATGGAACAGAAGTTGCCTTATATGGCCTATAAGGTCCCTTCCAACTCTGTTAATCTGCAAAGCAACTATGAAAACACCCACACATGCATTGCAGGAACCATATCCAAATGCCAGGAATTCTTTGTCCCTTTTGGTCTCCAAGGATACAGAGAGAGTGATGTGATTTTTCTTGAGGGAGGGGGGGATAGAGAAAGAAAAAAAACCCCATTCTTTCTGTCCCTCCCTCCCCTTTAAAGGGCATTTCTGCCTCTATTTATTTGTGAACTAGTTTTGTAGCTCCTAACAGTAAAATTCATGTCGTCTTCATCTAGAACAGTGGTTCTCAACCTTTTTAATGCCGTGACCCCCTCCCTGCCGCAGTGACCCCCGCCCCCTCCCCGCTCGCGATGAGGTGGCACCAGGGGTTAAATGTTCCCAGTTCGGCCGTGCCTGCGGGTCGCCGGACAGCCGGTAGCCACGGAAGCGGGAGACTTCGCCCACCCGCATGCGAAGAGGGTAAAAGAACTCAAATGGCGGTGTCCGGGCGGGTGAGCAAAATCTCCCGCTTCTGTGGCTACCGGCTGTCCGGCGACCCGCAGGCACAGCCGAACTGGGAGCATTTCCAAGATGGCGGGCTAGCGCGTGCGGCGACCCCTGTGAAAAGGTCGTTCGACCCCCAAAGGGGTCGCGACCCACAGGTTGAGAACCGCTGATCTAGAAAGGGATTGAAACTCCTGGTGAGAAGGGGGTGGAGAAGGGAGTGCATGGGGGAGGGGGGAGGAATCCCTACCCTTTCCAACCTCACTGAGTTTCTACTTCAGGGCTTCACACCTGGCAGGCGATTTTGGGCTGCGAACTCAGGGAAGACGGGAGCCAAGTAGGCTATTTCCACTATGGCTACGATGGGATGGACTTCATCAGCTTCGACAAGGAGACCCTCAGATGGGTGACAGCTCAGCCCCAGGCCTACAAGGTCAAGGAGAAGTGGGAGGATGATCCAAGGTGGTCCCAGGGAAATAAAGTCTACCTGGAGGAGACCTGCATTGTGTTGCTGAAGAGATACCTGTCCTATGGGAAGGAAGCTCTACAGAGGACAGGTACGAGTCCATTGGAGAAGAAAACCTGGGGAATCTCTCTAGGCTGGACATTTGAGGATGCAGGTGGGGAGGGAGGTCCTGTTTTGGGAAAAAGCCAACCTTGTGTTGCTCCTGGCTTCCCAGGGGGCTCTAGCATGTCTAAACTTTGAAGCCTACTAGACGTTCAGGAGAGAAGCAGAGAGAGTGAGACAGGCCTAGTCATAGGAGGACATTCCTGCTCTGAAATCACTTTGTTTCTTGGTTTTTGCAGAGCCTCCAGTGGGGAAGGTGACCCACAAGACCGCCAGGGACAATGTGGAGATCCTCATCTGCCAGGCCTTGGGCTTCTACCCCAAGGAGATCCAGGCCACCTGGATGAGGGACGAAGAGGTCTGCAAGTATGAGACCCTCTGTAGGAACGTGGCCCCCAACTCGGATGGGACCTACTATATCTGGATCAGCATTGAGATCGATCCTAAGGAGAGGGACCGCTACTGGTGCCGTGTGATGCATGACAGCTTGCAAGAGCCCCTGGTCTTAGCCTGGAAGGAGGAGCCGGATGAGAAACTGCAACATCCGGGTAAGTAGAAGGGAATTAAGCGCCCGTGTTGGAAAGAATGAGGGGGAAAAAGGGTCTCTGCTAAACCATCTCAGATCTTGAGATGCAGAGTAAGAAACATCTCCGTGTCCTTCTGATAGAGCCTTCTGCGGAGATGATGCTAATGACAGAGCATCTCTGAGAGATGCAGGGTGGATTTCCCCATCCCATCCCAAGCTACCAGAAAGAGCCATTATGGCTTCCAGAAAGAGCCATTATGGCTTCCAGAAAGAGCCATATGGCTCTTGGTTTCTATATGGCTAATGGCTTCCAGAAAGAACCATTATGAATATGAGCTTTAAGGGAAGGAAAAATGGTGCAGCAGCAGCCAAAAAAAGCCAATGCTTTTTTCAATTGCATTAACAGAGGGATTCAATCAAGATCATGTGAGGTACTAATACCACTCTATAAAGCCTTAATAAGACCACACCTAGAATACTGCATCCAGTTTTGGCCACCACACTATCAAAAAGAATTGTTGAGACTCTAGAAAGAGTGCAGAGAAGAGCAACCAGGATGATTAGGGGACTGGAAACCAAAACATACAATGAACGGTTGCAGAAACTGGGCATGGCAAGTCTAGTGAAGAGAAGGACCGGGGGAGACATGACAGCAGTGTTCCAATATTTGAGGGGCTGCCACAGAGAAGAAGGGGGCAACTTATTTTCAAAAGCAGCAGAGGGCAGGACAAGAAACAATGGTTGGAAACTAATCAAAGAGAAAAGCAACCTGGAATTAAGGAGAAACTTCCTAACAGTGAGGACAATTAACCAGCGGAACAGCTTGTCTCCAGAAAGCAGCTTGCTTCCAGAAATCGTGGGGACTCCATCACTGGAGGTCTTTAAGAAGAGACTGGGCAGTCACTTGTCTGCGATTG
>QLTV01003258.1:22779-35942 GCA_003457575.1 Thermophis baileyi
TAAATAGCATTCAGACAAATGGTTGCCCAATCTCTTCTTAAAAACTTCCAGTGCTGGAGCATTCACAACTTCTGGTGGCAAGTTGTTCCACTGATTAATTGGATGGAGACTAATCAAGGAGAGAAGCAACCTGGAACTAAGGAGAAATTTCCTGACAGTCAGAAGAATTAATTATTGGAACGACTTGCCTCCAGAAGTTGTGGATGCTCCAACAGTGGAGGTTTTTAAGAAGAGATTGGACAACCGTTTGTCTGAAATGGTATAGGGTTTCCTGCTTGAGCAGGAGGGTGGACTAGAAGACCTCCAAGGTCCCTTCCAATTCAGTTGTTCTGTTCTGTTCTTGCTCCTCACTTGGCGCCTTTTCTGAAAGTGGGAGTTCTGCATGTCTTAGACATCACTGTCTCAGAGGTCAGAGAAGCAGCTAGTTGCACGAGGTGGACTGCTGATCTTGCATTCCTCACACACGAGGCTCCTACAGGTTTGCTTCTTCCTCTTTTGCCCAGAAGAAAGCCCCCATCCAAAGGGGCTTGGCTGCTGGACAACTCATCAGTGGGGGGGGGGGGGTGGATCCCATCTTTCCCTCCAAAAACCCCACCTAAGAGCGAAACCCGCCCCAAATTTGGTTTCCTCCCCTGCAGATCTGTGGCAGCAGTCCCTTCATCATTAGACATGTATTCTCTGCCTGGCCAATCACGGGGCCGATTCAGCCTTGCTCCCGCCTCTAGGAATTGGACCCTTCCCCCCCCCCCCCCGCTGCATCTTTTTCAGGGCTACGCATTTGGCAGAGGATGGATGGCTGAGAGAAGTAAGGACACCATCTTCACCGGGATTATTGGCATTATGGCTACGGGGTAGGGAGCACATCAGGTGGAAGGAGCAGCCCTTCCCTTGGGTTGCAGTTGTGCTCCAGAGCAAATGCTCAGGTGGGAGTTAGATAAACAGAATTGGAAGGGACCTTGTAGGTCATCTAGTCCAACCCCTCCCCCCCACCCCCAGGCAGGAGACCCTACACCATTCCTGTCAATGTTAATGGGACGAATTCCCAGAGGGATCCCAGAGCCAGACACTCTTTCTGGAGGAGGCCTGCATTTAGCATCTACAGAGGTACTTGGACTATGGAAAGGCAGCTTTGCAGAGAACAGGTGAGCACCAGAGTGGAAAACCGTGGAAAATTCAGAAGAACAGAGAACAGAGCTGAGCATAAATCAACCATTTAGATCAGAGGTGTCAAACTCAAGGCCCGGAGGCCAAATCTGGCCCACGGGATACTTAGATCTGGCCCGTGGGGTCGCCCTGGAAACAGCAAAGGACCACCCCGCAGTGCTTCTGTCAGCAAAAACGAAGCTCGGGAGCCCGTTTTCGCTGGCAGAGGGTTGCAGGAGGCCGTGGCAGCCGAAAACGGAGCTCGGGAGCCTGTTTTTGCTGGCAGAGTGCTCGGGCCACCACAGGTGCCCCCGACATGAGTGACGTCAAGCTAGCCATGCACACCCCAGCCATGCCCACCCTGGCCCCCGGAGGTCAAACACAACCCTGATGCGGCCCTCAATGAAATCGAGTTTGATAACCCCTGATTTAGATCATTGGGTTTCAGCATGACAAGAAGATGACAATGAGAATGGAGAGAAAGCAAAGATTCTTTTTTATAGAAATTGAGGACTGTAGAGTAGGCCAGAGTTTCCCAAATTTCCAGTTTTGCGGACTGGTGGGGGGGGGGATGGCTCCATGCTAGTGGCAGGCAAGCATGTGCATTAGCTTACCTGCTGCTTGCGCAGGTCAGGATATACACATGTGTGCTCGCCCACCACTTCTGCGGCCTGATTCCAAATGCCTCAAGGCCTGGTAGTGGGCCACGGCCTGGGGGTAGGGGACCCCTAGGGTAAAGTATCCCAGTCATGCTCCACATGGTGCCACTAGTGGGCTCTCTCTTTGGGGTTGATCTCGGTGCTGAGCCAGACATTTATTTATTTATTTATTAAATTTGTATGCCGCCCAACTCCCAAGGGACTCTGGGCGGCTCACAACAATATAAAAAACCATTAAAAGAAAACATAATAAAAAAACAGTTAAAAACTCATACACACCATTTCATGGCCGGATCTCGCCAATTACAGGCGAGATCAACGGCCCCAAGCCTGCTGGAAGAGCCAGGTCTTCACCGCTTTCCGGAAGGCCAGCAGGGTGGGGGCAGTCCAGATCTCAGGAGGTAACTGGTTCCAGAGGGCCGGGGCAGCCACAGAGAAGGCCCTCCCCCACAGGCCTGCCAGCCGGCACTGTTTAGCTGACGGGACCTGGAGGAGCCCAACCCTGTGGGATCTTACCGGTTGCTGGGAGCTATGTGACATAAAAGGTCCCATACAGGTTGAGAGTCACGTTCCTATGGATGGTCTCATACTTTTGGACCTCTCCATCCCTCCTCCAGGTGACCTGGATCTCCTTGGGGAAGCAGCCACAAACCTGGCAGAGGAATGTCTCACTCAAAAATCTTATACATCACCTTTCCCACTAAGGCAGGAGTGTGAAACTCGATCCCATCATGGGCTGCATTGGGATTTTGTTTGCCCTTGGGGAGCCGGGGTGGGCATGGCCTGGTCATTGTGGCTGACTGTAGATGTGGCCAGTCCCAGTGCGGCAGGGGTCGATCCATCAATGTCTCTGGAACAGCCCACGGGCCAACTTCACGGCCTATCATGGGCCAGATCCGGCCTGTGGACTGCACGTTTGACACCGCTGCAACAGAGGTGGGTTCCTACCGGTTCTAACCGGTTCTTTAGAACTGTTAGTAATTTGGCGATGACGTCACAGAGCCGGTTCTGTTGGTGTCTCTGTGGGCGCTGCCATCTTGGATTTTTTTTTAATTTTTAATTTTTTTTATTTTTAATTTTTGTTTCTGCGCATGTGCAGAAGCTATTTTTTGATTGCTGCGGGCGTGCACAGCGCGACCCTGAGCGAACCAGCAGCAAAAGGATCTAGAACCAACCCCTGCCACCTAGAGGTAAGAAAACGAACCACTGAGGGAAGGAGCTCTCTGGGACGGGTAAACAAGTGTGGGGAGGTGAAGGGGAGAGAGAAGAGAGAGCGCTGGGCAGGAGCCACAGGAGGAGGAGGGCGGCAGCTCTTCTTCTTCACCCCTGCCCGGAGAAGGATCCTCTCAAGGTGGCTCTCCACCTTAACTCAGAGGCAGCCGGGGGTTGCTCTCGCCCTCGGGTAATAGCTCTGTCTCCTCCCCTCCTCAAGTCCGGCAAGGAAGCCCACTCCTCCTGCCAGATCCACCCAAGGAAGGAGAGAGAGAGAGAGAGCCCAGCGGCTTGGCCAAGCTGCCTCTCCCCGAGCTAGAAGCAGCAGCAAGCACCAGGCCGCCACCTCTTCTGGGTTAGCCTTAAACTCCACCCCATACCGCCTGAGAAAAGGAGCTTTGTTTTCTCGCTCGTGCCGGGGAGCGTAGTGGTCTCTGCCCTTAACTGCTTCTTCTGACTTGGGGAGATGGCAAGGGCTCCATTTCCATTGCCTGGGGCGGATGACAGCGTGCTCCGATCAGCCTCTCATGACAGCAACACGGAGGAGCAGTGGGGGGGGGAAGCATCCCCGAGGTGGAGAAGGAAAAAGGCCAGCTTCAAAAGCCAAACACTCAGCTGCACTGAAAGGCTTTGGGGGGTGGGGAGCAGCCCATCAGCAGAGGCGCTCTCCAGGAAGGACGGGAGAGGCCGGCTGCTGGTCCGCTGCCCCCTGGAGCAGCGGCTCCGCATGGTCCGAGCGCCGGTCTTTGCCGTTTGTGTGTGAGAGAGAGTGTATGTGTGTGTGAGAGAGAATGTGTGTGTGTGTGAGAGAGAGAGGTAGTGTGTGTGTGTGTGCGAGAGAGAGGTGTGTGTGAGAGAGAGAAGAAAGAAAAAGAAAAAAACAAAGAGAAAGAAAAAGACTGAGAAAGAGAAAGAAAGAAAGAGAGAAAGGCAGAGGGAAGGAGAGAGAGAGAAGAGAAAGAAAAAGAAAAAGGAAGGAAGGGAGAGGGATTTGTAACAGTATGCGAAATTGCTCCGTGCTTCTGAGCAGCCGCCTCCTGGCTGCCCGAGGCAGAATGAAAAGAGAGACACAACGCATGCACAGAAACCTCACTTCCCTCTCCAGTTATCACATGGAAAGAAACCCAAGTTCAACGCGCTTTCTTCCACCAATCTCTCAGGTATTAAAGTGATCGGGACTCCAGTCTCTCTTTCCCAGCGTCAGATCGGACTAAAGCAACCCCCAGCCTTGCCCCGACTACAGGAGATATTTTTCACTTCCTGTTAGCTCCCCGATTTTTGATCTTTTCCTTTTCTGCAAGGAGAGAGAGGGGGGGAAAGAGAGAGAAGAGAGGGGTGGAAGGGAAAGAGAGACAGACACAGAGAGAGGGGGGCAGGGAAAGAGGGAGAAGAGAGGGGGAAGAGAAAGAGACGAGAGAGAGAGATACCTGTTTAAAAGAAAATAGAAAAACGGCTCTTTGAGTGTTTAAGGTTGCAGACCCCTGAGTTAGGCAAACACCATGGCCGATAAATGAACCTTGTGGTCATTAAGCGAACACTGTGGTTGTTAAACAAGTCCATTTTCCCCAATGGGCATTTTTAAACGGAAATCAGAAGGAATTGTTGGAAACTGGCAGAAACAGAAAACCTCAGTCACATGACTGTGTGGGATGTTGTAACTGGACATAAATGTGTGTGTGTGTGTGCGCGCGTGTGTGCGTGCATATGGCTGTCAAAACTCCAAACACAGGTCAAGTAGCTCTGGGGAGGTCAGTCGTAAATTTGAACACTTGCTAAGCAACCGGCCATTAAGCGAGGACCACTTGTATTTCGTTTGCCTTAAGGGTTCAGAGCCGTATGGAATCTGGTTTCCTTTAATCCTTTGGGGGATTGCAAAAGGTCCGGATGCAGGAATCCTCGTAGGGGGAAATTAGAACCCACCCCTGCGCTGCACTAAGGGCTCTGTAAAAATGGCAGTAGTACAACTCAATAATTCTAAGGTCGAGACAGAAATAAACTACTTCTAGATACAAAATGACATTTCTCTATAAATGTATTTATTCTGTTTAAATAGACCAAACCTCCATCATAAATGACTTGGGATGGCTTACAGAGTTTTTATTTATTTATTTAACATACACAGGCGATGTTACATTAGCCAGGAGACAACAATGCTAATGCAGAGTAGTACTTGGCTGCCTTTTTGCTAGCTGTTTGGTTGATGCTCACACACTTCCCAAGGTGTGCCACAAGAGGGCGAGGTAGCTTTGTACCAGAAAGACAGACTTTCCTGCAGCAGCATATGAGGCCCTCTCCTTCCACTGAAGCCACCTCACAAATGGGCACTGCAACCAACAAGGTTCAGTGCCAGCAGGATTCTGATCATTTGCACGAAACGTCAGCTCATTTCCCAACCAAAGTGGTACCTATTTATCTACTTGCATGGAACATGCTTTCGAACTGCTAAGTGGGCAGAAGCTGAGGCGAGTGACGGGAGCTCATCCCGTTATGCAATGCTAGGACTCAAACTACTGGAACAAAGACCATTTCCAGCATCATTAAGTTACTGAACCACCACACCTCTTGCTTAGAATTAAAACTGAACTAATTTTAAAAAAAACCAGCACATAAGTTAATTAAAACAATAAGAATATTAAAACCATAAATAAAATCTTCACAAAGTTAGAATCTCACTACCAGTACAGCCATTTGTTAGGCTACATACCACTACCAGATCCTCAGGCCAGATGGCAAAGCCATGTCTTCAGGTCCTTCCAGACGACCGGTAAGATCAGGACCAGTCTAACCTCAAGTGACAATGATGTTCCAGAATATGGGTTCTTCAGCAGGAAAAACTCTCATCCAGGGTCCTGTCAGATGACATTTCCTGGATGGGACCCACTAACCCACTGAACCTGATGAGATGGATAGTGGTAATTGGGGAGACATAGTCCCTCAACTAACCCAGCCCTGCAATGGAAGGATTTATAGGTCATTATCAGTACCTTGAATTCAACCTGGAAGCAAACTGGTAACTTACGTGGCTCAAAGAGCACAGGTGTAACATGTACTGATCCAGATGCATACACAAGTGCTTGTGTCACTACGTTTTACATCAGGTGAAGTTTCTGGATACCCTTCAAAGTCAACTTCATGTAGAGCGCATTACAGCGATCCATCTGGGATGTGTTGAGGGTGTGATCTAGAATTATAACTGTAACAGTAATAATAGCAGAAAGGACATCATGAGAACATCTTCTCCAGTCACCTCACTTCCTCTCTTCTCCTTAAGGATCCTCAAAAATGGGCAATGGGGCCCCACAGGTTAGGCAATGGGGCCCCCCTTTTCAAAATGACCATCTCTGAGCTTTGAGGCTAATAACACCAGGCCTCAGAGGTATTTCATGTCACTCATGACTGGTTTATCAGGAACAGACCAGAGGTGGGTTCCTACCGGTTTGGACCGGTTCTATAGAACCATTAGTAACTTGGCAGCCTGGGTCGCTGGAACTAGCAGCGACCCAGGCCTGCCACGCCCCCGAGCCGGTTCTCTCGGCGGCGCCATCTTGGTTTTTGCTTCTGCACATGCACAGCTTTTTTTTAGTACTGCGCATGCGCGCACGCAGCGCGTCCCTGAGTGAACCAGCAGTAGCAGAATCCAGAACCCACCCCTTGAACAAACACATGGATTAATTCTGCCCTAAAGGAAAGCCCTGAGAATTACTCTCCTGAATTTCATGATTCTTTCATTTTGAATGGCACGTCATATAGGAAGAGTACTATAGGGAAGCTTTTGAACATTGACGTCGGAGGAAGTAATCTGAGAATACTATGGATAATCAAGCAAACAAATACATCCACAGGAACCAATCACAGCGTAGATTGCCTCATGCATGAGTCAGCACTCTCTAACTGATCAACTACAATCGTGTGTCCTGGCCTATTGTCTATGGAGATTCTCAGCCATCCAGGTCATGATTGTCCCAAAGGTGCTTTTTCAAGATGCAACTGGACTTCCTTGATTTTTCTTTGAAAACGTTTCACTTCCCATCCAAGGAGCTTCTTCAGCTCTGAAGAAGTTCTGGCCTATTGTACACTTTACTGTTCCAGCTACTAAATTCAATATCCTAACAGAATCCTTCGTTCAACGTCAGCAATCCCAGCTCTCCCAGTTGAGGTTGTTAAATGATCTCATCGGTCATTAAGTGGAGTCCTACATAAAGAGTGCCGGGTCCCTCAGGGGGATGGAGAAGACCTTGGAAGGCCCAGTACCAGCAGAGGTCAAGTGTATCTCTACACTTAGCATCGAAATTCCTGTTCTGAGCCAACCTGAGTGTCGCCACCTTCCTCGGTTCCTTCTATTGCACCTGGTGTGCTACATTTCCCCACTCACGTCTCTCTCCTTTTGCCCTCTTCCACCCACTCTCAAGAGCAGCATCAGTAGCAAAACCTGACAATGTAAACATTTCAAGAGGAGAGAAAAGGGTGGGGAAGGGGGAGGTTTCCTGGATCTCTTTCCTTTCCAAGACTTGGCTACAAATATGAAGAAGCAGGGTGGAGGCTGTTTGAAGTTGCTGACCCTCTTCCTTCGTCAGAGGTAGTCGTGCTCTGTGTATCTTTCAGAATGCATCCAGGCCAAGTTATTATCTTCTGGGCCATGATAGCGAATAACATTTTGACACTTCTTTTTCCAGGGTCTTCAAGTCCCCAGCCCATGACAGAGACCTTTTGAGCCTCTGTTTCTTCCCTTCTCGCTTGCGCAATGTAAACATAGGGACTTCAGGAACCCACTGGTGCCTCAACGGTTCATAGGATGCCCTGTCCTGCAAAGAGAGAAAATGAAAATATCAAAATCACAGTTTTGTACTGGCAATGTATTTTTTCCCCTCCTCCAATTAGAATCATAGGGCTGGAAAGGACCTTGGAGGTCTTCAAACCCCTGCTCAAGGGAGGAGTCCTTATTAGCTCTCAGTCATCCTCACCTCAACCCTGATAGGGATGAAGGCAAGCAACCAAAGAGGCTTGATATAAACAGCTCCTGATGCAGGTGGGGAGGGGATCCTCACTTCTCCCCCAAGGTTTTTCTTCTTTTTTTCTCTTTTTCTTTTTCTTGTTTTCTTTCTTTCTTCTTCCTTCCTTTCTTCTTCCTTTCTCTTTTTTCTTTCTTCTTTCTTTTCTTTCTTCGTTCTTTTCTTTTTCTTTCTTTTTCTCTTTCTTTCTCTTTTTCTTTTCTTTCTATCATTTATCTATCTCTGTCTATCACATTCTATCACCTATCTTCTATCACCTATCTTTACCTATCACATTCTGACACCTATCATCTATCTATTTATCATCTATCTACCTATCATCCATCTATCATCTATCATCTATCTATCCATCCATCTCTATCATTCTATTTATCATCTATATATAATCTATCATCTATCTACCGTGTTTCCCCGAAAATACCACCTACTCAGAAAGTAAGTCCTAGCTTGATTTTTACACGTGCACCCAATATAAGCCCTACTTTCCCCCCCCCCAAAAAAAATAAGCCCTAATTAAGACCCCTGCTGACTCCAGGGTGCATGGGTAAAAATTAAGCTAGGGTGGGGATGGGGATGGTGGAACTGCCCTACTACTTACCTTCAGATAGTTGCATCCAGGCCTCGCACACCTCGGCCCATTTCTTCTGCAGCTGGCAAGGCATTCCTGAAGGCCTCTGTAGCCGATCAATCCACAGTTCTGTTATCAGCTGCAGAGGCCTTTCCTAAAGGCCTTTCCTGAAGGCCTCTCTAGCGGATAACAGAGCTCCGGATCGACCCAGAGGCCTTCAGGAAAGCCTTGCAGGCCTTGCTGGCAGCAGAAGTTCCTGAAGGCCTCTGACAATGAAAAGGAAGCCAGGGGCGATGTGCGCAAGTGAGGTGAGTCAGTGGACGTTCCCCCCCCCCAAAAAAAATAAGACCTGGTGCCTTTTTTGGTAGCAAAAAATATATATAAGACAGGGTCTTATTTTCGGGAAAACATGCTAGTTATCTATCTTCTATCATCTCTGCATCTATCACATTCTTTCATGTATCAGCTATCTATCTATCTATCTATCTATCTATCTATCCATCCATCCATCCATCCATCCATCCATCCATCCATCTTTTATCATCTATCATCTATCTATTATCTATCATCTATCACATTCTATCACGTATCATTTATCTATCACCTATCGTCTATCATCTATGTATCTATCACATTCCATCACCTAACATCTATCTATCCATCATCCATCCAACTATATCTATCTATCTATCTATCTATCTATCTATCTATCTATCTATCTATCTATCTATCTATCTATCTATTCTATCTGTATGGCACCCATCTTGTGAAGTTTATCTCTGTGGCTTATGATCTCCAGGATCTGTTTCTAAAGAAAAGTCACCAGGAGCATTTTTGTAGATGCCCCCTCCCACTCTTTGTTTTTCCATCCTCCCATTCCTTCTCTCCCTCCCTTCCAGTCCTTGGACAGAAATCCCCCATTTCTCCAGGGTGACCCCAGCTCCTGTTCCTGGCTCCTTCCCCACCTTATTCTCCTCCCTAAGAGCTGATGGATGCAAGAGGCTGAGCTGGGCTGGATCTTCCCTGCAGAGTAGCCAATCACAGGATCTCCAGCAGGAGGGGCTGAGCCCCAGAGGAGCCCCAAGCAACCCACAATCTCTTCATGGTTACCTTAGAAAGACTTAGAAAGACTTTGGGGATGGATGTTCCCCCACCCAACACTTCAATGGTCTTAGCACTTAGCGCTTGGGTATTTCCCAAGCCCAGAGTTTTGCATCTTACATGGACTTCAATCAGACTCACCCCCATGGTTACTACAGATTGGAGCATCGATTCTGATTGAATCATATCTTCTTCTGTGTCAGGAGAAGTCTTCATTTCCTGATAGAGGATTCTACGTCTCCAGCACCTGCCTGATGGCAAAAAGAGAGCACCGCTGGTTAATTTTGGGGGCAGCAGCTCCTGCCTCGAATAGAGGACTTATGCTGAAGACCTTCAGAAGGCCCAGATGGGAGGAGGCGGGGCTGACGTCACGGCGATACAACGCATCTCCACAGGGCTACATGGGATCGTGCCGAATTCGACCTGCTTGGATGTTCTGAGGGACGTAAATCACCCTGGAGGAGTGATGAAGACAGAGAGGACACTCCGGGGATCACAAAAAGATTGCAAACTCCTTGTTTGATTCAGGAGAAGCTCTCAACCCGGCGGGAAGAAAAAGACAGCCATTACGTGCCTGACCAGAGCTGTGACAGCCGACCAATGAAGCAAGCATTGAATTTGAAGAACAGTGTGATTGATCTGGGTGAGATTTTCCCAACTCCAGTTGTGGAATTAGCCCCCTTAAAATAAGTTTGGGAGAAAGTGGGACTCAAAAGAGAGGAGGTGGAACTGATTGTTTTCCACCCCCAAGAATAGCGCCGAGCAAACTTGAGAGCTACCTATAGAACAGAAATAGAGAAAAGAGAACATTTCAGAAAGAGAAGAAGCTTAAAAGCTAGGAAAAGTCGGACAGGAGATTTAAATTACAAAGATAGACTAAACTGAAAACTTTTTGGAATATGAAATATTGACTCCTGAGACTTTTAAAAAGCTTTGGAATAAATGTTATAATTTAAGTTGATAGAAGAGAAAAGAGAGAAACACGGTAACAGCGACATCTACTGGAGAAAATGACAGAGAAGTGAAAGTAATGAAAGTATGACCTTGATTGTCTATGGAAGATAAGCTTGTTTCCCACAGTAACACCTGTTTTAGCAACTGTTTACATGGGACAGCAGAGATAGAGAGTGAAACACTGTACCTCTTTGTGTAGCTCTTTGAACTTAGATGGAAACTAAACAGACAAAATAAACAGAAGCTGGGAAATAACATAGAACTGCTTTTCTTCCCTTCATCTTTGAGCTTTCTTCTTTGGAGATTTATGAACTTGAACAGTTGAATTCTGGGGTTTGGTGGGCCTAAGTGGATTACAATTTTTTTTTACTTCATTAAATCTATCAAGACAAGAAAGGATTAGGGTTTGAAGAACCAGAAGATTAATAAGAAACTTTCTTTTTGTTTTCCTTTTTTCTCCTCCTCCTTTGCCTGTTCTTGGATTTACAACAATAGCAAGTGTGAACTACTTGGGGACATTGGTTTGTGAAAATATTTTCTAAGTGGATGTTGGTGAGGGAGTCAGGAATTATTAGAACATTATTTGTGTTATTATTGATTATTCTTTTTAAACTCCTCGAGGATTTTAAACTTACTTAAAATGACTAGTACTTCCAGAGAAAACAGTAATAATGTTGGAGATGGATAAAGCTGAATACTACTTGAGGTTCCAGAATATTGAGGAAGAAAAAGGGGGAAATCTACCTGAGGTAATGGCAATATTGTTGGCGGAAGCCCTGGAGGTGGACCAGCAGGAGATGTGTGCTGGGATGAATGAAATATTTAGAGTATACATAAGATATGCATCAAGAAATAAATTTCCTAGAGAAGTACATGTGAGATTTACCAAGAGGGCATTAAGAACAGAGATACTACAAAGAGTAAGAGAAGACCCACTGAAATACAAAAGAAGAGAAATAATAGTCTTGAAACAGATTCCTAGAAGAGTAAGAGAACGAGAAAACAATACCAATTTTTGACAAGACAGTTAACTAAGCATGAGGTAAATTTCAGATGGCTGGTACCTGAGGGAATACTGGTGAATTGGATGGACCAAAGACAGATTGGATACTATAGAGAAAGCAGAGCAATTTTATTTTGAGCAATTTGGAGCATATGAAGAAAAAAAAAGTGAGAGGAGAAAGAAGGCAAGAAACCAGAAGAAACATCAGGAGGAGAAAATGTACAACAAACAGAAATGGAGGCAGAACTAAATGAGAGAACAGAACAAGAAGGCGCAAGGATAAAAAAACAGAGAGGAACAAGAGCGACTAGAACAATAAGACCTATCTTTAAGTAAACCATGGAAGACGAAATACCGGTAAAACTACTGTCAATCAACAAACGGATTGAATTCGCCTATGAAAAGGAAAATAATTTTTAATAGATTAGGAAAACTGAAACTAGATTTTATTTGTCTCCAGGAGGTTCATATTAAAAAACAACGCTAAGATTACTATATTTATTCCAAACAATACCAATAAAATTGGGGAAAAAATACTTTGAAGAACTAAACAAAACAATGCTAAAATATATTTGACAAGGGAAAAAAGCAAGGATAAATCTGAAAATGTTGCAAGACTCCAAAAATAGAGGGGGCTACAGGCTACCAGATTGGGAAGTGTATTATCAGGCTTCAATACCTACCAGGGTGAAAGAATGGATTGGCTTGAGGAATAAAAGGTTATTGACTTTGGAGGGACATGATCTTGAGTTAGGCTGGCATGCCTTTTTGTGGTATGGGAAAAATAAAATTCAGAGCTATTTCCAAAGACACTATATTAGGAACGCACTACTATTAGTATGGGAGAAAATTAAAGAACAACATTATCTGTAAATACCAGTCTGGCTTAGAGATGTGAAGGCCTGGAAAAAAACCGGAAAAATTCGCCTATGAAAAGGAAAAGAATTTTTAATAGATTTGGAAAACTGAAACTAGATTTTATTTGTCTCCAGGAGGTTCATATCAGTTTTTTTCCTGAAGGCTTTTTTGTTTTTTTCCAAAAAATTGGAAAAATTGAAAAAAGAAAAAAAAAACTATTGTGGAATATTTTATTTTAACATGATGAATAAAATATTTTAAGACAGGGTGTTCAAATATTTTCCAAATCATTTCTAAAAAAAATTATGATATCAGATTATTCTAATTTCTGTGCACTGAGTGAGGACAAGCAAGTCCTAGGTAACAAACTGAACCCTCCACTGCAAGAACAGTATGTATTTCTTCCTTTAGGAGGTGCTGCTATTGTAACAAGAAAAAGATTTCAGTTTTGATTTTGCATGTTAGTGGGTGTGTTTGGTCTGTTCTGTCCTCTTCACTAGGCCTAAAAAGCATTGGAAGAAAATACAGATTTTTATTTTTATTTTTATTTAATACTGTTGTAAGGAATATCCTTCTGGGTTCAGTTCCAAGTGGGGAAAAAGACACTGGAAGCATGGTGACTGCTTGGGAAGATGGTTTAATGGAGGACAGCAGGG
>QLTV01003258.1:42817-61468 GCA_003457575.1 Thermophis baileyi
GTAGTTTATTTAATTATCTACTTATTAAAATGAACAAGTAGTCCTCGACTTACAACTGTTCATTTAGTGGCCGTTCAAAGTTACAATGGCACCGAAACAAGTGACTTATGACCGTTTTTCACACTAACAACCATTGCAGCATCCCCATGGTTACCTGATCAAAATTCAGACACTTGGCAACTGACTCATAATTATGACAGTTGCAGTGTCCCAGGGTCATGTGATCACCTTTTGTGACCTTCTGACAAACAAGGGGAAATCAGATTCATTTAACAACCGTGTTACTAACTTAACAATAGCAGTGATTCACTTAACAACTGTGGCAAGAAGGGCCAGAAAATGGGTCAAACTTCACTTAACAACTGTCGCACTTAGTAACGTAAACTTTGGGCGCAATTATGGTTGTAAATGGAGAACTACCTGTACAGCATTCAATAATAATGCTTAAGATATAGCATTATGCTACTACAAATGATAAGTTTTCTTTCTGGTTTAGATGTCTACAAAGATCCAAATGAAGAATCAAAGTTATATTATATTATATTATATTATATTATATATTATATTATATTATATTACATTACATTACATTACATTACATTACATTACATTACATTACATTACATTACATTACATTACATTACATTACATTACATTACATTATATTATATTATTATATTATATTAATTATATTATATATTATATTATATTTTTATATTTTTAATGCCTGGATTATAACTTGAGAAAGATGCATTAGTGCTTCCATCAGTTTATTATGGATCAAGGAAAATGGTTGGCTGTCAAGAGGTACCAACCATGAGAAAATGAAAAAGAACATTCCTGGGTATTATTCAGAAGTAATCAAGTTGAAATTTTCCTTGCTACTGTTAGAGCTCTGATGGGACCGCACAATTCTGTTTTTTCCACCACAGATGAAGCCATTCAAAGCTGGGCAGAGTTGTTCCCAATAAGACCCAGATTGTTGGGGGCAATATGTTTATACTGTAAACCACTTAGAGAGTCTGCCTTCCTTCCGTGTTTTGTTTTTGATCTTTGTTAAATCTTGCTGAGAGTGAAAGTGGTATGTGCTTTGTGTGCTATGGTTATTCCTTGCGGCTGTAGTAGTCTGGCAGCTACTTCTGGTGTTCCTTTAATCTATGGCAAGACAGAACACAGAAGGAACTGGACTTTCTGGTTTTTCTTTGAAGACGTTTCACTTCTCATCCAAGAAGCTTCTTCAGCTCTGACTGGATGGTGGGGAATGGAAGGATTTATATTCCTTGCAGACAGCTGGTCATTTGCATTCTTTTAGAGAATTGTTAAGGCCACTTGGAGGTTTGTCTGTGTCCTCAGGGTCACCTGAGTAGTGCAAATGGGTGTGGAGCCATTTTGACATAGATGGCCAGAGAATGGACAGTGAATACCGCTGGTTTGAAAGAGGGGTCAGAGGCCATCTATGTCAAAACTGAACAGCCCTCTCTCAACAGAAGGGGAGGGATATGACATCATCTATCTCCAGTCTACAAGACAGTCCTTTCAGCAATTCTAAGAAGGCTCCACACCCATTTGCCCTACTCCTCGGAGGTCAGCTCAAGGGATGATGAGTTCATTCCTGGCATGTCAGGAATTAGTTAATTAATTACTCTGATTACAGGGGGCTTCAGCTGGGCCTTCGGCTGCAGACAGCTTGCAGGAGTGAAAGGTCAGTGAAGAGGAAGAGGAGGAGCTGCCTTCCATGGTGGATTCAAGAGCACACAGGGCAGAGAAAAGACAAGAGCAACAGAGATCTGCCAAATTACTCAGGAGAAAGCCCCACCCATCTTAATGGGCTACACCAGAAAGCTACAATATTTTTTGGAGTATAAGACGCACCTTTTTCCCCCTTAAAAGAGGGTGGAAATGTTGGTACGTCTTATACACCGAATACAGCTATTTTTGGCCTCCCAAAGCCCTGCCCCCGCGTCCCATTTTTGCAAAAAACAGGGTGTGCAGAGGGTTTGGGAGGCCTGCAGAGTGCTTCTGGGGGCTGGGGGAAGGCAAAAACGTCATTTTTGCAAAAAAAACGGGTGAAAAACGGGCCATTTTTTGCAAAAACGGGGGCATTTTTGCCTTCCCCCAGCCCCAGAAGCACTCTGCAGGCCTCCCAAACCCTCTGCGCACCCCATTTTTTGCAAAAATGGGTGAAAAACAGGCCCATTTTTGCAAAAAACGGGGCGCGCAGAGGGTTTGGGATGCCTGCAGAACGCTCCTGGGGGCCGGGGAGGACAAAAACTCTTTTTTCTTACTTACCTCTTCGAAATCTTGGTGCGTCTTATACACCGGTGTGTCTTATAGTCCGAAAAATACGGTATTTATCACAGCAGGTAGATGGAGGCATTGCT
Organism: Thermophis baileyi; assembly: GCA_003457575.1. Taxonomy (NCBI): domain Eukaryota; kingdom Metazoa; phylum Chordata; class Lepidosauria; order Squamata; family Dipsadidae; genus Thermophis; species Thermophis baileyi. The sequence goes on from QLTV01003258.1 coordinate 45,199, forward strand.
GGGAACAACATGTTGGGTTCCTGACTGTGTCTTTATTCCTCATGCTTCCTGTTTGTGTCTTGGAAACTCTGAACTTCTCTTGCCAAGTGAGCTCTTGTGGATGTATTTCAGTTTGGCCTGGTGGACTTAAGTTTGTTTGGTGAACTTATTTGTTGGAGCAACTTTCCATTGTTTTATGGACTATTGGCCATTGCCTTGTGAACTAACCTTGGTCTGCTTGTGGCTGGAGTTATTTGGGACAGTTCTGAGGCTGGGTGAAGGGAATTGCTGGGGAACATTAAAAAAACTCTCTAAACCACAGGTCACCAACTGGTGGTCTGCGGACCACTGGTGGTCCGTGAGAAAATGTTGGTGGTCCATGGAGAAATCTTGGCCGAGAGCAATTAATCCAGCCCTCGCGCAGGAACAAAAGGCTGCACCACCCAACATCACCCCGCCGACATGCCAGCCCCCACTCTTAAGGCGGAGCGCAAACCTCACCTTGAGTATAGCGGTGCGAGCCACACGAGCTGGAACAGGAAGGTAAGACCAAGAACTCGCTGTGCTCAGCCGAAAGGCTGCATGGGGGGGGGGGAGAGTTTCAGCCACCTTTTGGGCCTACATCTCACCTTCTGCGAGGCCTCCGGATGGGAGGCCCGAGAGAAAGCACCTGCTAGATTTTCTCCGGCTGCTTCTCTCTGCTGTAGTGCGGCATCAGCATTTGTGTGGCATCAGCATTCTGCCTCGGTATATTTGCGCCAGCCGGTGGTGCAAGGCAGCCCTCGTCTCCTGTCGCTTGGGACTCGGAGCGGTAAACGGCATCCAGTCCGGGGAGCAGCCAGAGTTTGCTGTCCATTGCGGACGCAATGGACACTTGCCTTCCAAGGTTGGCGGCCCTTGGTGGAGACGCAGCTACTGCTGCTCTGGGGCTGAGAAGGGGGGCAGCGGCAGGGCTCTGGACAGCAAGCGGATGTCCTGGGGCTGCACATGCACTCTCAGACCCCCCTCGGAACCAGAGGAGCAGCCGCAGCAGCTGCCACCAGCTTCGCTTTGCTGTCCATTGTGGATGCAATGGACACTTGCCTTCCGAGGTCGGCGGCCCTTGGTGGAGACACAGCTATTGCTGCTCTGGGGCTGAGAAGGGGAGCAGTGGCAGCGGCAGGGCTCCGGAAGGCAAGCGTATGTCCCGGGGCTGCACATGCACTCTCAGACCCCCTCGGAACCAGAGGAACAGCCGCAGCAGCTGCCGCCAGCTTCTCGGGGGCCTCGTGGTGGTGGGCTTCGCTGCAAGCCGGCGTCCCTGCCCGACCCGGCTGCGGGCTTCATGACGCCCGTCCTGGCGCTTCCCCTTAAATAAGTTGCCTTTTCCTAAACGCTCAGCTGGGACTCAAAGCCTCCCGAGAAAAGCAGACGGTAGAAGCCGTGCAGGGCTCTTCCCTGCTTGAGCAACCATAAACCCCCATGGCCTGGGCCAAGGGAAGCACTGGCTGGTCTCCAGCCTGCCCGGTCCCGCCCCTGAGAGGCTGGCGGCAGCTGCTGTGGCTGCAGTTGCTCCTCTGGTTCCGAGGGGGGTCTGAGAGTGCCGCCACCCCCCTTTTCAGCCCCAGAGCAGCAGCAGCTGCATCTCCACCAAGAGCTGCCCGCCCACCCACTGGCCAACCTCGCAGGGGACCGGGCAGGCCGGTGCTTCCCTTGGTTCATGGCTGCTCAAGCGGGCGTCATGAAGCCCACAGCTGAATTGGGCAGGGACGCCGGCTTGCTGCAAAGCCCACCAACACGAGGCTCGTCCGCGCAATAGGATGCGCTGCCCCGGCCCTGCTCAACCGTGCTTCTTAGCTGGGTGCCGGCGGTGGCTTCCAGCCCATCTGCCCCACGAGTGAAGCAGGCGGCATGAAGATACAATCGGCCACGCCTCCCCGCCCAGTCTTCCTCGCCAGGCGCTGCACCGGTGGCTCCACCCGGCACAGCTCCACCCACCACTACTTCCCATGAACTTCCCGGGAGATGGCTGGAGCGAGGGGTGGCCGGGAGTGCGTGTGGGCCCGGCCAGCGCTTGGTTTACCTTCCTGGTGACGTTCAGAGACCACCCGGCATGCCCATCTGCCAGCTCTCCAGGCAGCACCATTGTCTCCCTGCCCCGCCAAGGCCCCCGCCAGCCCCAGAGCCTGAGGCCAGCGGAGGTCCGAGGGTGCGCGCCCCGATGCTGCCTGGCCCCGGATGATCCCCGAGCCAAAGGCGAGAGGGGCAGCACCAAGCCACCCACTCTCCCAGAGCACTTTCCTCCTCCCACCGCCGAGAAGAGAAAAAGAGAAAGAAAGAGGAAGGGAGATAGAGACAAGAAAGGAAGGAAAGGAAGGAAGGAAAGGAAAGGAGAGGAGAGGAGAGGAGAGGAGAGGAGAGGAGAGGTAAGACCAAGAACTCGCCGCGCTCAGCTGAACGGCTGCCGGGGGGGGGAGGTTCAGAAGAAGGAAAGGGGAGGAGAGGAAAGGAGAGAGAAGGAAAGAAGGAAAGAGAAGGAAAGAGAAGGAAAGGAAAGAAGAAGAGGAAAGAAGGAAAGAAGAGGAAAGGAAAGGAAAGAGAAGGAAAGGAAAGGAAAGGAAGAAGGGGAAAGGAAAGGAAAGGAAAGGAAAGGAAAGGAAAGGAAAGGAAAGGAAAGGAAAGGAAAGGAAAGGAAAGGAAAGGAAAGGAAAGGAAAGGAAGGAGAGGAAAGGAAAGAAGGAAAGGAAAGGGGGGAAGGGAGGGGAGGAGAGGGGAGGGAAGGGACTACAGCTACAGTTCTGGAATATGGGACAGACTTTCCCAACAACATCAGCAAGCCATTGTCAAATAAGCTTCAAATATTTTTTAATAATTACGCTAACTTTAATAACTTTGTTACAATTAAAACAACCTTTAAAGATTTTATGATTAAATAAGCATTTACAATTTTGTTATAATTAAATAAGCATTTATAATTTTGTTATATTAAATAGGTGCATTTCATATTAATAAAATGGAAGTTCTCTGATCATTATTTTACAAATGTATTTATCTTTTTTTTAAAAAAAAATCATATTAGTGGTCTGCGGGACTTAAAATTATGAATTAGGGTCCGTGGGATTTAAAATTATGAATTTGGTGGTCTGCGGGATTTAAAATTATGAATTAGGTTGTGTTTGATTTAAAATTATGAATGTGGTGGTCTGCGGGACTTAAAATTATGAATTAGGGTCCGTGGGATTTAAAATTATGAATTTGGTGGTCTGCGGGATTTAAAATTATGACCCTGGTGGTCCCTGAGGTCTAAAAGGTTGGAGACCCCTGCTCTAAACCACACTTATGTGTGTGGGGGGGGGGCAGCACACTGATCTTCTTCAGGGGCAGGATTATGGGTTTTCTAGTGCTTCCCAGATCATTTGTTGGACTTTTCTTTGATTCCTGAGCCCCTGATATTTTCTCCTCTGAAGTAAGTCGACTGAAGCCAAAGAAGCTCCCTTCCAAACAGGAATGTAGAACATTTTGAGACTTACAGGAAATGGAAAAATGGCTGCATGGTTTCTTCTTCCTTTCTGACCCACATGTTCAAAATGCTGTTTGTGGGGAAGGGGCTTGTGGAGATGATGGGTCAAACTCTCAGAGAGGTTCTCTCCCATTCATACCAGCTCAGTCAACACAGAAAAACCCAGGGGTGGGGGTTAGTGCAGAGGTGGGTTGCTACCGGTTCGGACCGGTTCACCCGAACCGGTAGCGACCCGCTGGTGACGTCACGATGACGTCACCGATCCGGTTCGGTCGGTGCCGGTCCGTGGGCACCGCCATATTTTTTTTTTAATTATTTTTTTCTTTTTTTTTTCTTCTGTGCATGCGCAGAAGCCAAGTTTCCGGTACAGCGCATGCGTCGCCATCTTGTTTTCAGCCTTTTTTATTTTATTTATTTATTTTTACTGCGCATGGGCACGCGTGAGGGGCGGCCACGCGGCGTGGGAGGAAGCGAACCGGCAGCGAGGTAAGTTAGAACCCACCCCTGGGTCAGTGGATGTGTTTGTTTCACTTACATATCAGGAAGAGAATCACAGCTCCCAAGATTAAGCTTGCTACAATTTCCACAGCAATCTGCCACCCTGTAGCTAAAGAAAGAGAAACATGGTTTCGATGAGATAGATCCTCAGTTCCCTGAACTGGAGGTGCTGAGCAATGGAAGCATTTCTCAAGCTGCGCTAGTCTCCAGGAAGTGTCCCCACCTGAAGGAAGCCCCCCTCCTTCAAGACCATTCCTTCTGACCCCTGCAGCCTTGGAGCGGAGTGGCTTCCTTCAGGTGGGGGCACTTCCTGGGGGTTGCAGAAGGCAAAAGAAAAGGCCTTGAAGGACAGATGGAAAAGCCACAATCAAGGCAGCTGTCAGATAAGGGAGTCTGGAGCCTAAGTGAAGAAATCAGTTTAAGGAAATGTGTCAAAGGGGCCCTATCAGAAAGCAAACATTGTTTCAGCTTCTTAGTATAGATACGATATGAAAGAATGTTTCATAATAAAAAACATTATAAAACAATGTTTTCTTTCTGGGAGGCTTATAGCAGTAGCAGTTAGCAGTTAGACTTATATACCGCTTCATAGTGCTTTACAGCCCTCTCTAAGCGGTTCACAGAGTCAGCATATTGCCCCCAACAATCTGGGTCCTCATCTTATCTGATAGCTAGTCCTGTAGAAGCACCAAAAAAACAGTAAAGTGACCTTTCTTTCTTTCTCTTTCTCCCTTTCTCCCTTTCCTTTCCTTTCCTTTCCTTTCTTCCTTCCTTTCTTTCTTTCTTTCTTCCTTTCCTTTCCTTTCCTTTCTTTTTCTCTCTTTTTCTCTTTCTTTCCTTCCTTCCTTCCTTTCCTTTCCTTTCCTTTCCTTCCTTCCTTCCTTTCTCTTCTTCCTTCCCTTCCTTCTTCTTTCTCATTATTTCCCCCCCAACAACTACCCTGTGGTCTTTCTTTCTTTCTTTCTTTCTTTCTTTCTTTCTTTCTTTCTTTCTTTCTTTCTTTCTTTCTCATTCCTCCCTCTCTCCCTCCTTTTCTTTCTTTCCTCTTTCTTTCTTTCTTTCTTTCTCTTTCTCTTTTTCTTTCTTTTTTTCTTTCTTTCTTTTCCTTTCTTTTCCTTTCTTCTTTCTTTCTTTCCCCCCTCTCTCTCTCCCCCCTCTCCCTGCCTCTCTTTCTCTGTGTTGCAACATTTTGTGACAACCAGAAGTGATTTACAAGCCATAAAGCACCATTTCTGAGGCTGTTGTGATTTCATGTGGTTGTTAAAAAATCCATTCTTAAGTCCCAGACTGCCTGTATATCATACCAGCCATGCCCTTCCCTGCTCTGTCTTGCCTTTCCTTGCTCTGCCGTGCCGTGCCATGCCATGCCCTTCCCTACCATATCTTCATACCTTTGTCCTCAAATTCCCACTTCCAGCCCCCCACCCACCCCACCCACCCATCAAAAATCACTTCTCTCCCATCACTAAATGCAGGACGATACATCCTGTTCTCCAGCTTGAAATGATACAGCAGAAAACGTAACATTCTTCTCCTTACACTTGGCAGCATTGTTGAAGTTATCTATTTCTACAGGTCCCAAAGGTGGCTAAGAAAGCCAAGTTGTCTTTGAAAAAGCACTTTTGGGACAACCATGAGCCGGATGGTTGAGAATCTATGTTTGTACTTATTATATATTCACATTAATATTTATACTTTACCTGTAATCATATACAGGCTTGACAAAATAAATAAATAAATAAATAAATAAATAAATAAATAAATAAAATGTCATAATCGCTCAGCCCCTCACCTGTTTCCTCCTCCCAAGCCAAGACCAGGGGCTCCTGCAAGCCGTCATGCTCCAGGTGACACAGAAAACGGTCCCTCTCCTTGGGGGTGATCTCAATGCTAATCCAGACATAATAGGTCCCGTCTGAGTTGGGGGCCACGTTCTTACGGAAGGTCTCATGTTCCCAGTTCTCTCCGTCCCTCATCCAGGTGACCTGAATCTCCTTGGGGTAGAAGCCAAAGGCCTGGCAGATGAGGAGCTCCAGGGTGTCATTAACCACTTTGCGAGTCACCTTCCCCACTGGGGGCTCTGCAAAAAAAAACACCACCACCAGAGTTCCCGGGATTTTCTGGTGAGGTAATTTAATAACAGTGAAGACTTTATCTGGTCATCCTCTCCCACTGCTCCTTCTCTTCTACTGAGCCTGCGGGACCTTCAAAGATGGGACATCGAAACTCTTTACATTTATTTTTGAAAGGGATACACAGAATTTTGGGTAAAGTTCTCAGGCCGACCCAAATAATTGTAATGCTCGGGGTTTGATTCAGTTTTGACATTACAAACTGAATGTGTTCAAGTTATTCAGGAACAGCCTCATCTTTTGCTTCAGGAATGGGACAACTTGCCACAGCCAACTGACCATGGCCAACTCACTGAGGGCCAACTCACCATGGCCAACTCACTGAGGGTCAACTCACCATGGCCAACTCACTGAGGGCCAACTCACCATGGCCAACTCGCTGCGGGACAACTCACCATGGCCAACTCACTGAGGGCCAACTCACCATGGCCAGCTCGCTGCGGGACAACACACCATGGCCAACTCGCTGCGGGACAACTCACCATGGCCAACTCGCTGCAGGACAATTTAACAATTCTATCAAATTTTTTACAATAAATAAAAATGATTTTAATTTTTGCCATTCAGTTTCCATTCTGTCCCTCCTTTTGCATCCTTTCTTTAATGATTCTATTCCACCATTTCTTTGATATTAGTGGAACTCTTGTCCTGCAGTGAGTTGTCCTGTGGCGAGATCGCTGTGGCGAATTGTCCTGTAGTGTGTTGGCTGTGGGAAGTTGGCTGTGGCGAGTTGGTCGTGGCAAGTTGGACATGGTGGATTGTCATAAACTCCTTGGTTCAGCCCCAAACACAGGATGTGAGAATTACAATTTCTCCTTCTGCGTTGCAAGATTTCCTCACGGAAATGCAAATGGATCTCATCCTTCATCTCTCACTTAATGAGTTTCGTTGTATTCTCTTTGATAAACTTATTTTAGGGCGCATTGAAAATTCTTTTCCCCATTGTCCTACAGTAGTCTGAATACTCAGATCTCTTTTGACCAGGCATGGGAAGGGCAGAAATAGTACACATATTCATTTTATAACCATCCATTTAGTGACAGTTCCAAGTTACGACAGCACCAAAAAAATGACCAGTTTTCACACTGACCACCATTGGAGCATCCCCATGGTCACAGGATCAAAATTTGGGCACCTAGCAATTGATATGCACAGGTGTCCTTGACTTACAACAATTCATTTAGCGACCCTTCAAAGTTACAACGGCACTCAAAAAAGTGACTTACGACTGTTTTTCACACTTACAACCATTGGGGCATCCCCTTGGTCATGTGATCAAAATTCAGGCGCTTGGCGAGTGACTCATATTTATGACGTTTGCAGTGTCCCAGAGTCGTGTGATCCCCTTTTGTGACCTTCTGACAAGCAAAGTCCATGGGGAAGCCAGATTCACTTAACAACTGTGTGACTAACTTAACAATGGCAGCGATTCACTTAACCACGGTTACAAGAAAGGTCGTAACATGGGGCAAAATTCGCTGAACAAATGTCTCCCTTAGCAACAGAAATGTTGGGCTCAATTGTGGTCGTAAGTTGAGGACTACCTGTATTTATGACAGTTGCACTGTCCTGGGAGTCACGTGATCACCTTCCCAGCCGGCTTCCGACAATGGGGGAAGCCAGATTCGTTTAATGATGGCATGGTCCACTTAATGACAGCAGTAGTTCGCTTCACGACCGTGACCAAAAGATCATAAAATGGGGTAAAACTCACTGACAACTGCCTTGCTTAGTAACTGAAATTTTTGGACTCAACTGTGGTCGTAGGTCAAGGACTACCTGTATAGGGAGGGGGAGATGAGGGAATCAAAAGAAACATTGCAGAATGGGGAGAGGGAGGCATTTGGCCACTCACCTGTCTTCTGCAGAGCCTTCTTTCCGTAGGACAGGTACCTCTGCAGCCACACAATACAGGTCTCCTCCAGGTAGACTTTATTTTCGTGGGACCACCCTGGATCCTCCTCCCACTTCTCCTTGACCTTCTCGGCCTGGGGCTGAGCTGCCACCCATCTGCGAGTCTCCTTCTTGAAGCTGATGAAATCCAACCCATTGTAGCCGTAGCGGAAAACTCCATCTTTGTTCCCATCTTCCCGGAGCTCACAGCCCAAAATCACCTGCCAGGTATGAAGCCCTGAAAGCGATCCAGAGAGGGGTGGGTGAGAGGGTACAGGTAGTCCTCGACTTACAACAGTTCGCTTAGTGACGGTTCAAAGTTACAATGGCACTGAAAACAGTGACCTACGTAGGACCATTTTTCACACTTATGACCACTGCTGCATCCCCACAGTCACGTGATTTACATTTGGATGCTTGACAACTGACTCCTCTTTATGACGGTCACAGTGTCCCGAGGTCACGTGATCCCCTTTTGCGACCTTCTGACAAGCAACATCCATGGGGAAGCCGGATTCACTTAACAACCGGGTTACTCATTTAAGAACGGCCGTGATTCACGTAACGGATGTGGCGAGAAAAGTCGTAAAATGGGGCAAAACGCACTTAACAAACATCTCACTTAGCAACATAAATTTGGGACTCAGTTGCGGTCGTAAGTCGAGGAACTACCTGTACAGCAGAAAGATAGTCAGTTAAATCACAGAGAGCATACAGGACACACGGGGCAAAAAGATGGGAAACCAGGAAACTTCTGGTTACTTCCACAGCAACCAATCACAACTCAGATTGCCGCATGCAGTGGCCAGCTCTCTTTAACCAATTAGCTACAACTGTGTGTTCTTACTCATTATTCAACCCTTCACTGCTCCAGCTATTAAATTTTAAATATCTTAACAATGGTCACGAAACGAACTGTTGTAAGTCAAGGACTACATGTATTCCTCTCCTCAGGCCCTCTCCATTAAGAAATCTCAGGCAAGGAGCCTTGCCCTCATCTGGCCAGTAGAGGGAACCCCAATCTCTCCTTCCCCTCTTTATCCCACCTGGAGGAAAGTCTTTTAATGACTGCCCAGCCCTTGCCTTCTAAGTACTTGATAGGCTGGTGGTAAATCTGCATTCCTGATGACTGACAAAGCCCCCCCCCCCCCCCCCCCCGTTTCCCAGGCTTCAATCACTTCCCTGGCTGTTTTTGTGCCTGCTCATCCAACAATCTTAGTAGCTGCAAAATTGAATGAATCTTTCAGTGATTCCTGCAATTGGCTCTTTTTGAGTAGGGTTGGACCATGTCTAAGTGTGGGAGGAAATGTGGTGGTGGGGTTATGGGGGGGGGGGTCAGACCTTTGTAGGAAAGGAAGTCTAACCTGGACATCAAATGTGGCATGGCTTCTGCTTACCATCAGTCGGGTGGTTGAGTCTTGACAACTTCTCCAGCTCACTCCTGAAGACCCACTCAAGGGGCAGAAAGGTCTCCTCCACTTCCTCCATCCAGGATACCAGAGGCTCCACTCTCCTGGTGAGGCTGTCATAGCGAGTGATGGGCTGGTCATTCAGGTAGCCCCTAATGAAGGACGGAGGCAGCCCCTGGCTGGGCTCTAATAGTCGCAGGTAGAAATAATGCAGGGAGTGCGAGCCTGGGAAGGGAGAAGAGCAGAATTAGGGGGTCTGCATTGCAGTCCCAGCCCCTCCAAAATTTTACTGTCACACAGTAGCCCCCTCCCCTGTAACAAGTGGGCAGCTAGCTTTCACATCTCCTTGCCTTTAAACGCAAGGAGAAAGCTCCCACATCCGTTGGCTGACCTTCAAAATATATGGGCAGGCCCATATCTGGTTAAGGTGTTCCCCACCCCCCACAGTTCCTCTGGGGGAGGGGGAAGGGGGGATTCCCAGCCAGCTGGTGGTAGTCTGACCTTGATTGTAACCTCTCCCCTGCCAATCACAGGGAATCAAGATTCAGAATTAGAATCAGAATAGAGCTGGTGTCAGGCCGAAGCCATTTTTCTTGGGGCCTTTGGCCTGCCACACTTTATGCTATTTTAAAATGTATTCTTTGTGATGGGAATTTGGGAGGGGTCATTGCATGAGAGATGTCTGCATGTAGCCATAACAAATTCCTTCTAGATTGTCAAGGTCATCCTTTGTCCTGCACCTGCACGGAAGCAGATGGGAGTAGCTGCCAAGTTGGCAGATGAAGATTGGTTCACGTGATGGACTTGAGGGTGTGGGGACAAGGGCTTGAACTTTCAACTGGGTGGAGAAACCCCTGGGACTTCAGATTCGGGTTTCTCACAGGTGTGCCAACATGGCTCTGCTAATAAATTGGAACGTTGAGGAATACTTTGCCTTGGACTCTGATTTAATTTTGTATGCTATTTGGAACCCTGACAGCTGGAAGGGACTTTGGAGGTCTTCTAGTCCAGCCCCCTGCTCAAGCAGGAGAACCTATACCATCTCAGTCAAGTGACTGTCCAGTCTCTTCTTAAAAACCTCCAGTGATGGAGCACCCACGATTTCTGAAGGCAAGAAGTTCCACTGGTTAATTGACCTCACTGTTAGGAAGTTTCTCCTTAATTCCAGGTTGCCTCTGTCCTTGATTAGTTTCTATCCATTGTTTCTTGTCCTGCCTTCTGTTGCTTTGGAAAATAAATGGACCCCTTCCTCTTTGTGGCAGCCTCTCAAATACTGGAATACTGCTATCAAGTCCGCTCTAGTCTTTCTTTTCTCTAGACTAGCCAAAGCCAAATCCTGCAATCATTCAAGCCACACCCACAGAACCAGTAGGGGAAAAATTTGAATGTCACCCGATTCCCTCCAATTCTCCTAAAGCTTCCTTGTTTAGAGTGGGAGACCTGACTGTCTCCCCAGCAAAGTAACGCTGCCCCCCCCCACGGCCAGGCCACAGTGAGGTTTTCTGATGGGGGAGTTCGATTTGAGGTAGCTCCTCCCTTTGCCAGGCCAGGAGGGGAAGGGGCGAGGCAGGATACAGATACAGTTGGAACGGACCTTGTAGGTCATCTAGTCCAACCCCCCCCCCCACACACCCAAGCAGGAGACACTACACCATTTCTGACAAATGGCAGTCCAATCTCTTCTTGAAAGCCTCCAGTGATGAAGCTCCCACAACTTCCGAAGGCAACTTCTGTTCCATTCGTTCATTGTTCTCACTGTCAGAAAGTTCCTCCTTATTTCTAGGTTCAATCTCTCCTTGTTCAGTTTCCATCCATTATTCCTTGTCTGGCCTTTGGGTGCCTTGGAAAACAGCTTGACCCCCTCCTCTCTGTGGCAGCCCTTCAAATATTGGAAGACGGCTATCATGTCGCCCCTGGTCCTTCTCTGCACTAGCAGTTCGAAAGCATGTTCCATGCAAGAAGATAAATAGGTACCACTTTGGTTGGGAAAGAGCCGAGGTGGCACAGTGGTTAGAGTGCAGCACTGCAGGCTACTTCAGCTGACTGCTAGCTGCAGTTCAGCGGTTCGGCTCAAGGTTGACTCAGCCTTCCATCCTTCTGAGGTGGGTAAAATGAGGACCCAGATTGTTGGGGGCAATATGCTAACTCTGTAAACCGCTTAGAGAGGGCTGTAAAAGCACTATGAAGCGGTATATAAGTCTAAGTGCTATTGCTATCATCTTAGTTGCTCTTCTCAGCACTCTTTCTAGAGTCTCAACATCTTTTTTATAGTGTGGTGACCAAAACTGCATGCAGTATTCTAGGTGTGGTCTTACTAAGGCTTTATAGAGTGGTTATTTCACCTTCACTCCCTTTGATAAGAGATACAAAGGAGAGCTGATTACAAAAAAAAAAAAACGTCCTTAAACGAGGTTCAGCGAAGCGCGAAGGAACGGAGTTTGGGAGGGAGGGGTGAGAATGAGAGAGAAACTCAAGCAGGACACGCGCCCCCTCCCTTTATGCTTCCCCCCTCCACCCACAGCCCGAGGTCTCCAATTCTTCTAGGAAGTCGCCGCAGCAGCCGCCCCCGCTTTGCACATTCACAGTTCACTTTCGCTTCCTCTTTTCTCAGAAATACAAACTTTTAAAAAATAAATAAATTCTGGGAGTTGAAGTCCACAAGTCTTAAAGTTGCCAAGTTTGAAGACCTAAACGCGAACCGATTGGAAAAGAAAGGCTTAAAAGTTCTTAAAAGAGGCTCAGCGAAGCGGGAAGGAGTTTGGGACGGAGAGGGAGGGGGGAAAGAGACCCAGGAAGATCATGCGCCGGTGCCCCCCTTGGTGTTTACTCCCCCCCCACCGCCCGAGGTCCAAACCTCCCGGGAACTCGCCCGTAGCAGCCCCCACCCCAACCTTCCCGGCTCCCAACATTCTCCTTGCACTTTCTCAGAAATAAAATGGGAATCGATTCCAGGCGAGCAGTTTTTAAACGAAGCTCAGCGAAACACATGGGAAGAAGCGGCTGGGGAGGGGGAGGGGAGAGACACACATAGCCCGGGAAATGCGTTCCCCCTCCCTTTCTGCTTCTGCCCACCCAGATACTCACCGCAACAGCCCCCCCCCCGGCACGGAGATCCCCAGCGCCGCCCCCAGGACCAAAAGGCACGCCGCGGGGCATAGCGGCATTTTCTTCTAAACCACCCGGGCATTGGCGTCTTCCAACTGAGATCACTTTCACTCCGCCCCCTCCCACCCCTTCCGAGCTCCGCTGAAGTTCTCCGCTCCTCCATCCCAGCAGCCAACCCCCACGCTGCCGCCGGGAGCTCTTTATAAAAAGCACTCCTTCCAATTCGTACGGGCAACAGCCCTTCATAGGATAGGGATAGGGATAGGGATAGGGATAGGGAGTGGAGTGGAATGAAAAGAGTAGAGTACAGTAGAGTAGAGTAGAGTAGAGTAGAGAGTAGAGAGTAGAGTAGAGTAGAGTAGAGTAGAGTAGAGGTTGGAAGGGACCTTGTGGGTCATCTAGTCCAACCCCCCTGCCCAAGCAGGAGACCCTACACCCATGATGGCGAACCTATGGCACACGTGCCACAGGTGGCACGCAGAGCCCTCTCTGCAGGCACGTGAGCCATCACTGCAGCTCAGCTCCAACGCGCATGTGGGCGCACCTCCCGCCGGCCAGCTGGTTTTTGGGTCTCTGCTGCGCATGCGTGGGGGACACATGGGGGTCACACATGCATGGGGTGGCGGGGGCACATGGGTCATGTGTGCATGCACAGGGCGGGGCACACGGTCGCACGCACATGTGTGGGGCGGGGTGCAAGGGGGGTCACGCACGCATTGCAATATGGGTGTGTGCGCACGCGCTTTCAGCACTCGGCAACGAAAAGGTTAGCCATCACTGCCCTACACCATTTCTGCCAGATGGCAGTCCAGTCTCTTCTTGAAAGCTTCCAGTGATGAAGCTCCCACAACTTCTGAAGGAAAGCTGTTCCATTGGTTGATTGTTCTCACTGTCAGAAACCTTATTTCTAGGTTGAATCTCTCCTTGATCAGTTTCCATCCATTATTCCTTGTCTGGCCTTCAGGGGCTTTGGAGAATAGCTTGACCCCCTCCTCTCTGTGGCAGCCCCTCAAATATTGGAACACTGCTATCATGTCTCCCCGGTCCTTCTCTTCCCTAGACTAGCCATGCCCAGTTCCTGCAACCATTCTTCATATGTTTTAGTCTCCAGTCCCCTAACCATCCTGGTTGCTCTTCTCTGCACTCTTTCTAGAGTCTCAACGTCTTTTTTATAGTGTGGTGACCAAAACTGGATGCAGTATTTGTAGTGTGGCCTTACTAAGGCTTTATCAGGTTCTAGGGCCGAGGGTGAACTTCAGAGCAAGCCCAGATAGTACTGGACGGGCTTTGCTTGATGCTGGGAACTAAGCCAGATTTGGACCCATCCCCTGCTTGAAGAGTCAGATCCAGGAGGAGGAGACCTGCCAATCTCTCCATCCTCCAATGGATCCCCTCTCCATCCTCCCCTTCCCCCTCCAGGTATCCCCATCTCTGCTTTCTCTTCCCCACCACTCTCCCTCTGCTGCAGCCAGGAGACCTCCTGGGGTGGAAGGGGGAATACAATTGTTGGGATTGGGTCTGTCTCTTAAGTATGGCACAAACAGCCGGAAGGATAATAAAATCAGATCTCCAAAAGGAAAGAGGGATATTTAAAAAAAAAAAAAACCCAGAATTTAAAATCCTGAAATAAAATCAGCAATACCTCAACTTACAATCATTTGTTTAGTGACCACTCAAAGTTACAACGGCACTGAAAAAAGTGACGTATGATTGGTTTCTGCACTTATGCTTGCAGCAGCATCCCCATGGTAACAGTAATGAGAATGTGAACGCTTTTTCGGCACTGCGCATGCACGCGCACCTGCGCAAAGCACGGGCGTGCGCCCGTGGTGCGGCCACGCGGCGCAGGAGGAAACGAACTGGCGGCGAGGTAAGTTAGAACCCACCCCTGGATAGGGCCCAGTGTTCAAGTTTGTTGAGATCCTTCAGGATCCTGAGACTATCTTTTGGGGTGTTGGCTATACCCGCCGGCGGTGTCATCTGCAAATGTGACGACTTCCCCTTTTATCTCCTCATCTCAATCATTTATGAAGATATTGAAGAGTACTGGGCCTAACCACAGAACCTTGAGGTATGCCACTATGAGCTTCCTTCTGGATACTGTAGATGCCGTTGAACTGGTGGCCCTGTAGACCAACTTGGCCAGGCTCTTTCTAAGTTCCAAGCAACACCTGGAATTATATTCAGGAACCCCATTAGAGGCCATGCAAACCCCTCCCCTGCCTGCCCCAATATAGGAGTTACATTGCTGGGCTGTCATATGCCAGCCCACATATGAGATGCTGTCTTTACCACCAGCTGCAGTTTCTGTGCAATGTTTCAAGGGAGCCCAAGGGAGAGCCCACCAAAGTAATTTAACCTGGGGGTGGGGGGGCGGAATCACAAGGGTGTGGAGGATGGAGCTGGGCACTCCCTGGAAAAAGGGGGGCAAATAATGTAGTTACCAAATTGGCCAGGATTTCAACCAGTCCTTCGTGAGGGCTTCTAAAGGTCTCTATGTGGCCTTAACAGTGGGAAGGGGCAGATCTGAATTCAGAGAAGAGTAAAAGCCCCTTCCCCAATTAGCTCATGCCCCTTGCTGGAAATTTTCAGCAGAGGGCCTCCTTGCCTTGTGGGGTGGGGGGGGCAGAAGAGCTGCCTCGATCATCTCCTCCTCCTCCTCCTCCTCCTCCTCCTCCTCCTCCTGTCTGACAGATAATTGTGAGTCCAAGAATTCTTCAGTCACCAACTTCAACTTTGGATGACTTTGCAGGGTAGCTGCAGGACAGAAGGGAGGGGAAAATGCTCCTCCCCCTTTGGGTCAGAACTGCATGTAGAGGACCAAGCTAGGCCTTGATTTAAAGCCAGACATATGTTTGTTGAGATCTTGGTTTTGAAAGATCTTGGCTTTTTCCCTCAAAACATGGTTTTATGACAAAACTAGGCGTCACCATTACTGTTCTGACTTGAAAGAAAGAGGCTTTTTAATGCCACTTGTTTTATTTTTCTTCATCAAGTTTTATTTCTTTAGTGAAAACATGTGCATTATAGACATCCATGTAAAATACAAATTTAGGCATTCGGGTTTTGTATTATAAAAATTATAAACATCAACATTAAAAACTGCATAAATAGCACATCTCAAAAATAAAGAGGACCCAGAAAGGAAAAAGTGATCACACAGCCTCCCACTCTGACCACACTCTATGGGGGGGGGGGGGGGGTGGGGGAAACAAGCAGGTCATATGTTCCCTCTGGAAGATTAAAAGGGCCTTGAGGGGGAAATCTTCCATAGGGCAGGGGCTGCAGCACAAAAATGCTTTCTGAGAAGTAGGGGCCAATGTTTAACTGAAGAAAACTGGAGTGTTTTCTCTGTGAGAAAAACTGTGAGAGGGGTCTTGGAGTCCTAGTGGACAACCATCTAAATAGGAGCCAGCCGTGTGCAGCAGCTGCCAAAAAAGCCAACACAGTTCTAGGCTGCATAAACAGAGGGATAGAATCAAGAACACGTGAAGTGTTAATACCATTTTAGAATGCCTTGGTAAGGCCACACTTGGAATACTGCATTCAGTTTTGGTCGCCACGATGTAAAAAAGATGTGGAGACTCTAGAAAGAGTGCAGAGAAGAGCAACAAAGATGATTAGGGGACTGGAGGCTAAAACATATGAAGAACGGTTGCAGGAACTGGGTATGTCTAGTTTAATGAAAAGAAGGACTAGGGGAGACATGATAGCAGTGTTCCAATATCTCAGGGGTTGCCACAAAGAAGAGGGAG
>QLTV01003258.1:79299-97026 GCA_003457575.1 Thermophis baileyi
AGGCTACTGCAAAATCCACATTACCTCCCCACTCCTCGGGGGAAGGATATTGCAAAAGCTCCATTCCCACCCCACTCTGCTGCCAGCCAGAGGTAGTATTTGCCATTTCTCCAAACTACTCAAGGTGGTATTTGCCAGTTCTCTGAACTACTCAAAAGTTCCGCTACCGGTTCTCTGAACTACTCAAAATTTCCACTACCGGTTCTCCAGAACCTGCTGGATTTCACCCCTGCTCTAAGCCACTCTTGCAGGGTGTGGCTATTGCTTACATGCTTTTTATCTGTGTTTTGGAAATAGTATCACCCAGACTTTTTACTTTGGCCAAAGAATAAAAAGCTGATATTTTTTGCAAGCCTCATCTCGAGTCTCTTTGGCATCTCAGTGGCTCGGGGAAACTTCTGGGTACCTTACAGTATAAAAGAGCCCCCACTATGGAGCGGGGGGGGAGTCCCATTTTGAAACTTGCTTCTTTGGAAAGAAAAGTCTTACACCTTTCCACCTATCAGGTGTGGTTGTTGGGCCTGCACACCAGGAAAAGGAATTCCCAATTTCCCCCAGGTAACTCCAGAGCTTTTATGATACAAAAGATATGGCAAAAGGCCTTTAAAAACAATTGTTTATGGAGAGATTGGACAAAAGGATGTACAGAGGACCAGTTTCCTGTGGAAGGAACATTTCAGTTAAGAAAGATTTTTTTGGGGGGGATTTTATTAGAGGGGTTGGGGGAAACCATCACTTCTTCCCCCCTCCCCTCTTCAACAAACGAAAAGTTGAATCATCCAGGCAAAAGGTGTCAAAAGGTTGAATCCTGGCAACTGGCCCAATATTTATTAGCTTAAGATGTTTCGCTGCCCATCCAAGCAGTTTCCTCAGTCAAAGCAAGTCACTTCGGCCTAGAGTCGTTGGAAGGCCACACCGACTTCAGGGGTTTCTCCCCCAAAATGACTCAAGTGAACAAATATTGGTCCAGGTGCCAGGATTCAACCTTTAGACCCCTTTGCGTGGATGGTTGAGAGTCTTCATCATAAGCAGGACAGAAAAAGCAATGGAGCCCATTGGAGGGGTGGCCCTATGGACCAGTGATGGCATTCAACCGGTGTAACAACCGGTTCGCTTTGCACGCGTGCCAAACACGCGCTCCGCGCACGCGCAGTACGATTGAAAAGAGCTCAAAGCTTACCTTCTACTGCAGCCCCGGTGAGTAAAACAGCTGAGGTGCGGCAATCCACTCTGCCGCGCCTATCAGCTGGGCTTCAAACAAAGAAAATATAGGTAAGTATAGCGCAGGGGCGGGGGGGAGCAGCTGATTGTCGGAGTGAACCAGTTCGCTCTCAGCTGATCGTTGGAGCTATCGGTATGCATGAACTGGTCCGAACCGGCTGAATCCCACCCCTGCTGTGGACCCTCTTGGCCAGGCTCTCTTTCTAAGTCCCAAGAAGCACCTGGAATTGCACTCAGAACCCCACTGGAGGCCATGCCACCCCCTCCCCAATGTAGGAAGCAATGTTGATGCACCGTCTCATGCCAGCCCGGGTGTGAGATGCTTCTTTTGTACAGTTTCTGCACAGTCTTCCAGGGGAGCCCAAGGGAGAGCCCATGGCAGTAGTCTAACCTGGGGGGGGAATCACAAGGGTGTGGAGTATGGAACTGGGGCTCTTTCTCTCTCAAAAAAAGGGGGGCGCACATGGTGTAGCAGCCAAATCTGGGCAAAAGGATCCCTGGCCAGTATTTCAACCAGTCCTCCAGGAGGACTTGTAAAGTCTTGGTGGCCCTGAAAGTGGGGGAGGGGGGCAGATTTCAATGCTGAGAACAGTCTAAGCCCCTTCCCCAATTAGCCCATGGCCCCTCACTGAATTCTCAGTAGAGGCCCTTCTTGCCTTAGGGGGTGGTGTGGGAAGAACAGCCTCTGTCTCTTCCTCCTTCCTCCCTCCCTCCCTCCTCTCCTCCTCCTTTCTCCTCTTCCTCCTCCTCTTCCTTGGATTAGAAGGGAGCCAAGGGCAGCTGCAGTACAAAAGGAGGGGAAAACGCCTCTCCCTCCTTTGGGTCAGAACTGCATGTAAGGACCAAGATGGACCTTGCTTCAGAACCAGACACTGTTGACATCTTGGGGTTTGGTGAGCTTAGCCTTTTCCCTCAAAACACAGTTATGACAGAACTAGGAATCATCATTGCTGTCCTTTTTTAAAAAATATTAATTATATAATGTTTATTAATTATATACAAAACTTATATATAAATATAGAATAAGGAAAAACAACAAAACTAGAATTACACACAAGACACACAAAAATGAAAAAAGAAAAAAGGTCTATACAACAAATATAACATTAATAATAAACATATGACTTCTACGACCTTCACCCTGGTTGAATGCTGATACCTGTATCCACAAATCTAATAGGTTCGTTCCCTTCCATTGCCAGTCTACAAATGATAATACACTTTTCATCTATGTTTGCTAATTTACAATTTTACACGATTCTCTTGATAAATATCTCAAATGTGCAGAGTCCTTTGGGAGTTGGGCGGCATAGAAATACAATTAATTAAATTAAATTAAGTGTTTTATCTATCAATCAAATTGACCCAATACTTTTTCACTCTAAAACAGTTGTGAGGAGGGGCTGTTGGACTTCTTGCATAGGGCAGGGGCTGTAACAGAAAAGTCAGGCTTCCAAGGACCCACAAGGGGGCAATACTTAAGGGAAGAGACCTGGAGTGTGCCCACCCTATCTCCTCTGGAGGGATCATGGGCCCCTCAAATAAGGATGACTGCCCTGGTTTGTCTCTGCATGGATGGGATGGGAGACCACCAGGAATTATCACAATGGAAGGCTGACCTGGGAAGCAGTTCCAGCAACCGGAAAGAAGTGCAAACCACATCCTGCCCTTCTGTTAAGGAATTCACATTGGGGTCAAGAGTTGTTGCCTTCCCCACAAAAGATGATTTACTTTTAGTGGAGAAAACAAAAAAATAACAAAAGGAAATTGCACCCTCCCTGGCCACTGTCAAAGGGTTCATTTGGGTCTGATGGGGTTAGGCAAAAAGATGACCTGGGTTTGACCCGAGTCATGTCCAAAAAAACATGAGGGTGAAGGCCCTGGTAGTATTCCCCAGGTCCCACTCACACCTATGGCAAAATCCCACTGAATCCAAGGTTGCTCGGCTTGGCTGAGAGTTGCAAAGTCCCCAGGCAAAGGAATAGAATAAAATTGAGCTGGAAGGAACCTTGGAAGTCTTCTAGTCCAGCCCCCTGCTCAAGCAGGAGAACCTATACCAGTGATGGCGAACCTTTTTTGGTTCACATGCCAAAAGGGTGTGTGTGCGCACGCTAGCGCGCGCGCACGTACCCACACCCTTTCCTTTCCCCCCACGCATGTGCACCCCCCGCACTGCCCCCTGCGCATGCGCACAACCCACCCACCCCCCCCGCGCGAATGCGCAAAGGCCTCACTGAAGCCTGGGACAGTGAAAAATGGCCCAACGGGAAAACTGGAAGTTCGGAAAAACGCACTTCCGGCTGAAAATCAGCTGGCCAGTGCGCGCATGCGCGCTGGAGCTGACATAGGGCAATGCCTCGCGTGCCCTCTGATATGGCTCTGCGTGCCACCTGTGGCACGTGTGCCATAGGTTCGCCATCACTGTCCTATACCATTTCAGACAAGTGACTGTCTAGTCCCGTGATGGTGAACCTATGGCACGCGTGCCAGAGGTGGCACGCAGAGCCCCCTCTGTGGGCACGCGTGCTGTCGCCAGCTGCTCTTCTGGTTTCCAGCACGCACATACGCGCCTGCCAGCTGGTCTTCGCAGGTGCCGGAGCGCTGGAAAATGGTCGGAAAAACTATCTGAAAATGGCCCCAAAAAAATGGCTGGAAAATGCCCCCAAAACGGCCTGAAAACGGCCTGAAAAACGGCCTGAAAAATGGCCAAAAAACAGGCATGTGCACTCCAGCCAGCTGGTCTTCAGGTTTCCGGTGCTCCGGCGCACGCACATGCGCGCACATGCATGCGTGTTCTGCTTTGGGCACTCGGTGACGAAAAGGTTTGCCATCCCTGGTCTAGCCTCTTCTTAAAAACTTCCATTCATGGAGCACCCACGATTTCTGGAGGCAAGCTGCTCCACTTGTTAATTGTCCTCACGGTTAGAAAGTTTCTCCTTAATTCCAGGTTGCTTCTGTCCTTCATTAGTTTCCATTCATTGTTTCTTGTCCTGCCCTTCGGTGCTTTGGCGAATAATTTGAAGGAATAAGTCCCCAAGTTCACGCGCACACACAGTGCGCAAAATCCAGGTACGGTTCAGAATCCACACACAAATCCAAGTCAAGGTGCAAGTCCAAACTCTGAGAAGCAGGTTTGAAGTCCAAACGGAGGTCACATGAAGTATAGATTGGAAGTCATGTGAACAGCAGTCATGGAGTTAGAGTACCTGCATATGTTAGGGAAAATGTGTGGTTGTTTCTAACACTGCATTGTCCAAATCTTGGACTAAGTAGGCGTGTGCTGGTATTACTCATTAGGAGGAAAGAGGCTGCCTCCTTGTGACGGAGTAGCCTCACTGACCATTGCGCCTCCCTCATTCCTAAGGTGGAGGAGGTGGTTTCTCCTCATCTCTCCTGATCAGCTGCAGCTGCAATCCTTCTCCATCCTGGGCTTCTGACTTGGTCTGTTAGTCCTCCAGCTAGAGCTGCATCTCTCCCCTTTCCTCTGCAACTAGGTGCTCATCCGGTTGTTCCTCTGAGGGACCCTCTGAGGTTCCTGGCCTCACTTCTTCCTCCAGCCCCTCCATTCCTGGCTTGGTGGCCTCGGCGTCTTCCAGACGTTCCTCCAGGCCCCACTCCGAAGTCCCCGGAGCTGGCCCTTCCTTGTTGTCTGAATAGGCATCTGGGGAAGCCATCAGAGGTGTTTTCTCTCCTTCCCTTAGCTGTCTATTCTGCCCACAGCAACCCTGTGGGGAAGGAAGCAGCCAAAGAGGAGTATGTACTACCCCAAAACACAAACAGATCCCCCCCTGAGAGAGAGGAATTTCTAGGAAGGGGTCATCACTTCTCCCAACAGTGCTTCCTTCCTCTTGTCTCTCTTATACCCCCAGCTCATCATCACCAAGAAGTCTTTATCCTAGACAGCCTCCCCCCCATGTTTTTCCAGCCCACCATTGCTTTCTCCCCCTCCCCTCCAAGTCTTCCTGGACAGAAATTCCCCATTTTCCCAGGGTGCCCCTGTTCCTGCTCCCAGCCCCTTTCCTGCCTCACTCTCCTCCCTTGGAGCTGGTGGGACAAAGAAGCTGAGCTTTGACAGATCTTCCCTGTAGAGCAGCCCATCAGAGGTTCCCCAGCAGTGGGGCTGAGCCCCAGAGGAGCCCCAGACAACTCAGGATCCCTCCGTGGCTGCCTTGGGAAGACTTTGTAGATGAATTCCCCACCCCAACAATTCTGAAGGTGTTGGCACTCCTGTATTTCCAAATTTTATTGATTAAATACATTTCAGAAACAGTGAGGCTTACCTCTGATGTAATTTTGGGCTGGAGCATCGCCTGTGATTGAATCTCATCTTCTGTGCAATGAATTAGGGGAGAATTTTCTAGGTAACGGTGATTAAAGCAAATTGTCTCATCCTGCTGCAAAATTTTCCTGCATCCCAGCCAGTTGCCTGATATATGGCAAAAAGAGAAGATAGTTTATTTCTGGGGCAGCCGCTCCTGCGTGGGGTGCATATAAGCTGAAGATCTCCAAGGACCCAGATGGTACATGTTACGTACTGACGCACGAGTACGTATTTGCATACCCGCCGCTGATTGGCTTAGTCAGCGGCGGGAGAATTAAAGCTCTGTCAATGGCCAGCCGGCTGCAGGGAAACCCTTTAAAAGCGGTTTCCCTGCCGCCAGCCGGCAGTCCGTATTAGCTCCTGCTAGCCACAAATAAAGGGGCTGAACTGTTCCTACGTCTCGACTATTATTCCCGCGCAAATCTAACAGTACAGCTGTCTGGATTTTAACCCAGCATCTTGATTTGCTGGTTATGGATGAAAGGCAAAATTGTTGGCTGTCTAGAGGTGCTGACCATGGGGAACTGGAAGGGACATCCCTGAGGGTGTTAAGAAATAAACAAGTTGAAACTGTCCATGTTCCTATTAAGAGTTCATATGGGACATCATAGTCCTGTTTTTCCACCACCCCTGAAGCCATTCAAAGCTGACCAGCAGGGCTGTTCCCAATAGGACATCGCTCACCATCAATTACTTTTAAGCAATGGTGCTAAACGTCTGGGAATCCTGTCATTGGTACAAGACAGATGGTGTTCCCCACATAATCCAAACATGGTAGCTCTTAATCCAACTCTTGTTTTGATTTATACTCCAATCACCCAATCCCAATCCAGCAAGATCTAAGTCAGTGGTGGGTTCCTCTTACCTTCCCTACCGGTTCACATCGCTTCGCTCGCACGCGTGCCTACGTCACATCAGGGAAATGACCCTCTGCGCATGCGCAGAAGCCTTTGTGCATGCACAGAGGGTTCTTTGCCAGCCGCTTTCAAGGAGCGGTGAACGGAGGACCGGTTTGGGGGGGTGGCCAGCCGGCCATCGCTGTTGGTTCGGCGAGTGGGGGCAAATTTCTGCCACTGGTTCGGGAGAACCGGTCCGAACCGGCAGCAACCCACCACTGATCTAAGTGCCAGCAACCTTGTCTGATCTTGGCAAGGTCTGACTGGCTTAGTATCACATTTTCATCAGAGACTGGCAAGCAAGGAAGACAAATTGCAAGCAAGTCAAAAGGCCCATCCTAGAGAAGAGAAATGGCAAAGCACTTCCGCCTTGTGGCTGAGAAAATTACATGGATGTGTTGAGACCTGCACTTGGTGAAGCTCAATTACTAGACACTTTCTTATCCTTTTCCCCTCTCACGTCTCTTCTTCTGAGTAGGAGCCAAGCAAGCAGTGGTTCCTTCCACCACTGGACCATCCTCCCTATCCCCAGGTGTAATTGTGAGCAGGGGCAGAGGACATGAGGCCCCCTCCCCCTTTACTTCCATCAGAGCTTCCCTGAAGGTCCCTCTTGCCAGGTGAGCTGGTACCAGGATCTTCTTCAGGGCAGGATTATGGTTTTTCTGGCCCTTCAGAAATGATTAATGGGACTTTTCTTTGATTCCGGAGCCCCTGATATTTGCTCCTCTGAAGTAAATCTATTGAGGCCAAAAAGGCTCCCTCCCATTCAACAAATGCAGAACATTTTTGAGATTTACAGAAAGTGAAAAAATGGGTGGATAAATTATTGTTTCTTTCTGTTCAAAATGCTGTCTGTGGGGAAGGGCCTTGTGGAGGTCCTGGCTGAAACTCTCAGGGAGGCTCTGCCATCCACACCAGCTCAGTCAATGCAGAAATACAGCAAGGGGAGGGGGGTCAGTGGATATGTTTCACTTACAGCTCCGATAGAGAATCCAAATTCCCACGTTTATGGCAGCCACCATTCCCACAGTGATCCACGACATTGTAGCTAAAGAAGGAGAAACATGGTTCTGATTAGACAGATGCTGAATTTCCTGAAGTGGACATGCTGAGCAATGGAAGCATTTTTCAACCTGAACTGGCCTCCAGGCAGTGTCTCCACCTGAAGGAAACCCCCTCCCTTCCAAGACTGAAGAGGGAATGGCCTTGAAGGGATGAAAGAAGGGCCACCACCAAGGTAGCAGTCAGGTAAATGGTGCTTCAGCCTGGGCCAAGAAATCAGCTTAAGTATATGTGTCAAACAGGTCCCTCCTCTAGTTTACCTGAAGATAAAAGGAGGGAGGTAGAAGCACTTTCAGATTGAAAGATTGTACCTGACATTGGGCCGGTCCTTCACTCTTTCCAGGGCAGCCCCATAGGCCAGATGTAAGCACCCCGTGGGCCAGATTCGGTCCCCGGGCCTTGAGTTTGACACCCCTGTTCTAGGTTGCGTCTCTCCTTGATTAGTTTCCACACATTGCTTCTTGTCCTACCCTCAGGTGCTTTGGAGAATAGTTTGACTCCCTCTTCTTTGTGGCAGCCCCTGAGATATCGGAATCATGTC
Source organism: Thermophis baileyi (assembly GCA_003457575.1). Taxonomy (NCBI): domain Eukaryota; kingdom Metazoa; phylum Chordata; class Lepidosauria; order Squamata; family Dipsadidae; genus Thermophis; species Thermophis baileyi. Next base: position 87,341 of record QLTV01003258.1, read on the forward strand.
TCCCCTAGTCCTTCTTTTCATTAAACTAGACATACCCAGTTCCTGCAACCATTCTTTATATGTTTTAGCCTCCAGTCCCCTAATCATCTTTGTTGCTCTTCTCTGCACTCTTTCTAGAGTCTCAACATCTTTTTTACATCGTGGCGACCAAAATTGAATGCAGTATTCCAAGTGTGGCCTTACCAAGGCATTATAAAGTGGTATTAACACTTCACGTGATCTTGATTCTATCCCTCTGTTTACGCAGCCTAGAACTGTGTTGGCTTTTTTGGCAGCTGCAGTACATTGCTGGCTCATATTTAAGTGGTTGTCCACTACAACTCCAAGATCCCTCTCACAGTTACTACTATTGAGCCAGGTACCACCTATACTGTACCTGTGCATTTGGTTTTACTTGCCTAAATGTAGAATCTTACTTTTCCTATCACTGAATTTCATTTTGTTAGATAGTGCCCAATATCTGCCAAAATCCTTCTGTATCTTGAGCCTATCTTCTGGAGTGTTGGCTATTCCTGCCAGCTTGGTGTCATCTGCAAATTTGATGAGTTCACCATCTATCCCCTTGTCCAAGTCATTGATGAAGATGTTGAAGAGTACTGGGCCTAAAACAGAGCCTTGGGGTACTCCACTGCATACTTCCCTCCATGTAGATGCTGTTCCATTGAGGATTACACATTGAGTGTGGTTTGTCAGCCAATTAGAAATTCATCCGGTGATGATACTGTCTAACCCACATTTTTCTATTTTATGAAGTAGTAGATGGTGGTCTACTTTATCTTACTGATATTTATATTAGTTTTTATATATTTATATTTTATAATATTTTATAATATTTATATTATATTATATTACTGATATTGTATTGTATCGTTTTGCATCATATTGCATCATATTGTATTGTATTGTATTGTATTGTATTGTATTGTATTGTATTTTATTTTGTCACAATTGTATTGTATTGTACTGTACTGTACTGTACTGTACTGTACTGTACTGTACTGTATTGTATCATATCATATTTTCATACCTTTGTTCTTAGGTTTCCACTTCCAACTCCCCTGTCAAAAATGACTTTTTACCATCACTAAATGGAGGACTAAATTTCCTGTTCTCTATCTGAACACTTTAGATGATGTAACAGAAAAATATCCAACATTTGTGAACAATCCACTTATGCATTGATTTTCATTTATTTAATTAAATTTGCAATGCTGCCCATCTCACCAAGAGGTGACATGTCATAACCACTCAGCTTCTCACCTGTTTCCTCCTTCCAGGCCAAGACCAGGGGCTCTTGCAAGCCTTCATGCTCCAGGTAACACCGAAAATGGTTCCTCTCCTTGGGGTCAATCTCAATGCTGAGCCAGACATAATAGGTCCCGTCTGAGTTGGGGGCCACGTTCCTATGGAGGATCTCGTACTTGACCACCTGCCTTTTCCTCCTCCAGGTGGCCTGGATCTCCTTGGGGTAGAAGCCAAAGGCCTGACAGATGAGGGTCACCAGGCTGTCATTAATCACCTTGCGGGTTACCTTCCCCACTGGGGGCTCTGCAGAAACAGCAACACCAGAGTTAACAAGATTTTCTAGAGTTTCTGTCAAGATTATTTAATTCACAGGGAAGGTCTCATTTTGCCCTCCTCTCCCTCTGCTCCCTCTCCTCCTCTGGGAACCTCTGGGAAACTCAAAAATGGGGGCATTGAACTCTTTAGACTTATTTTTGAAAGAGATTCATAGACTTATGAATGGGGTAACATTCCCACTCTGATCAAAATAATTGCAATGCTTGGGCTTTGATTCCATTTTGACATCCTAAAATTGATTTTGTTTAAGTTGTTCCAGATGGAAATCAGAAAGAGAATCAGCTTTTGGTTCTGGCCCAAATACAGAATGCAAAAATTAGATTTCCTCATAAAAATGGAACTGGATCTCAGCATTGATATCTTGCCCCTTTGGTTTCCTTTTCTTTTTCTTTGAAGAACTTTTTTTTTGGGGGGGGGGGCTTGGAGATTGTTTCCCCACTGTGTTTTGGTAAATGTCCCTTGTTCGTTTTGGTAAATTCCCAGGTCTCTTTCTGCCAGGCACGTGAAGGGTGGCTTGGCTGTGTAGGGCAGAAAACATGAGGAGGGAAAGATGAGGATGCCTAGGAAAAAATTGCACAACCTGAGCCCATTCAGCCACTCACCTGTCTTCTTCAGAGCTTCCTTCTGGTAGGACAGGTATCTCTGCAGCCACTCAATGCAGGTCTTCTCCAGGAAGTCTTTGTTTGCCTGGGACCACCTTGGATCTTCCTCCCACTTCTCCTTGACCTTCTGGGCCTGGGGCTGAGCTGCCACCCATCTGAGGGTCTCTTTCTCAAAGCTGATGAAGTCCATCCCATTGTAGCCGTAGTGCAAAAACCCTCCTTTGCTCCCGTCTTCCCTGAGCTCACAGCCCAAAATCACTTGCCAGGTGTTTAGCCCTGAAATACACAGAGGGGTGAGAATAGTCCAAAGTTCCTCTCCCTAGAGACACCCTCCCCAAATGATTGAAGTGTTTACTTCCCCCCATCCCACCAGGGGAGGGAAAACGGATCTTGCCTCCCCTCTTTCTTTCAATGGCGGGACGTCTTTTCTGTGATCTGGGGCTACACTTAATCCTTCTTATGTGGGGCTAGAAGATCATGAAGACCAGGAGAGAGAAGATCTTGGGGAGGGGAGGTGGTTTTCTTTCCTTTGCAGGAAAGGATCTCTCATCCTCCTGCTCCTTACAGCCATTGGTGGTCAAAGGCAGAAACAATATTTTCCTTTCCTGGGATGGAGCTCATCTCAACCCCCCAAGCTCCCAGCCTCCCACTTTCTATCCTTTTCCTGCTTGCCTCTTTCCCCAATAACCAAAGTGACAAGATGTCACCAGGGGTGACATGATAGCAGTGTTCCGATATCTCAGGGGTTGCCACAAAGAAGAGGGAGTCAAACTATTCTCCAAAGCACCTGAGGGTAGGACAAGAAGCAATGGATGGAAACTGATCAAGGAGAGAAGCAACTTAGAACTAAGGAGAAATTTCCTGACAGGGAGAACAATTAATCAGTGGAACAACTTGCCTCCAGAAGTTGTGAATGCTCCACCACTGGAAGTTTTTAAGAAGATGTTGGACAACCATTTGTCTGAAGTGGTGTAGGGTTTCCTGCCTAAGCAGGGGGTTGGACTAGAAGACCTCCAAGGTCCCTTCCAACTCTGTTATTCTGTTCTGTTATATGAAGATGTTGGAAAGTGAGGTTTGAGGGAGAATTCAGGGCTTGAAGGCAGTTCTGCCTCTGCTCACCTCCAGTCTGGTGGTTGAGTTTTGATAACCACTCCAGGTCAGTTCTGAACATCCTCTCAGGTGTCTTCACCTCCTCCTCCTCCATCCAGGGCACCAGAGGAACCGTCCTCCTATTGAGGATGTCATATCGAGCAATGGGATGACTATCCAGGTGGATCACAGAGAGGAACTGGGGCAGCCTCTGGCTGGACTCTGACACCTTCAGGTAGGAATAGCACAGGGAGTGCCTGGGAGAGCCTGGAAGAGGAAGAGGGTGAAGGACAGAATTAGGAGCCTCTGCAGCTCCAGCTCCTCCTTTGATGCTATTGTGAAAAGAAGCTCTCCAACAGGGAGACCAACTGTCTGCTGTACTTTGGAGGATTCCACTCATGAGATTAACCCTGAAAGAAGTTCTCAAGCAACTCTTGGCTGACCTTGGAAACAGCTGGTGGGCACATCTGGTGAGGGGTCCCTCTGGATTCACTCAGCTGCTTGTGGATCTGACCCCATTGGGCCCTACATGCCCACTGCCTGAAGGACCAGCAGGATAGAAGCTGCTTGGAGCTTCACAGCAGAGTACAGAGTATGGAGACTCCTGGAAGCTGTACCGCACCTAGAAAGTCACTTCATCCTGAGTTTGTTTGTTTTTTTCTCTTCAAGTGGGAGCTGATTGGAGGCTCAGCCTTTGCCCGACTGGTGGTGGGGATAGGGAGGAGGAGGAGGAGGAGGAGGAGGAGGAGGAGGCGTCGACCTGACTTGTAAACTTTCTCTCGTGACTTTCACTCCTGGCTTAGAAATTTACTTAGAGCTGACAACAAATTAAACACCAAGTGTTATTGTCCCACAGGACAGGAGCCACGAATTATTCAAACCTTCCTTGTATTGCGCGTATGTCCCCCGTTCATAAGTTGATAACAGGAAATAAAAAATAGAGGAAGCATATTTAACCAAAGGAGACGCTGGGGGGGGGGGGGTGAGGACTTTGAATACGAACGTTCGCCGTTCGTTTTTTTACTTCCTTGCTCAAGTACAAGTAGGAATGGGTTACAAACGGAATACAAAAAGTTCTTGAACGAGGCTGAGCGAAGGACGAGGGAAGGGAGGCGTTTGCTGCTGGGGAAAGAACTTGCCACGGAGGGTGTGAATGTGGGGGAGAGACCCAGGCAGGACACGCGTCCCCCCCCCACTCGCTTTCCGCTGCCTCCCACCGGGTCTCAAACCCTTCCAGAAACTCACCGCAGCGGCTCCCCGGCACGAAGGACCCCAGCCCAGCCCACAGGAGCAAGAGGGACGCCCCCTGCAGGGGCATCGCCCTCCGACCACGCGCCCCTTCGCGCCTGCGACCGAAGACCCCGGTTGGCACCCAGAGACCGAAAGCGCCGCCAACTGGTGCCAGTCAGAGCAGCAAACTCCGCCTCTACCTGTGTGGAAGTTTTCTCTGTGAAAGGAGGAGGAGGAGGAGGAGGAGGAGGAGACCGAGGTCCGTCATCTGCTCTCCCCAGGCAAGGAGGCTAATTGGGGAAGGGGCTTAGACTCTTCTCTCCATTGAAATCTGCCCCCTCCCACTGTCAGGGCCACCCAGACCTTGAGAAGTACTCCTGGCCAGGGATCCTTTTGCCCAGATTTGGCTGCTACACCATGTGCCCCCCCCCTTTTTTTTTTGAGGGAGAACCCCAGCTCCATTATCCACACCCTTGTGATTCCACCCCCCCCAGGTTAGATTACTGCCGTGGGATCTCCCTTGGGCTCCCCTGGAAGACTGTGCAGAAACTGCACCTGTACAGAAAAAATGCATCTCACACATGGGCTGGCATGACACGGTGCAGCAATATTGCTTCCTACATTGGGGAGGGGGTTGCATGGCCTCCAGTGGGGTCTTGAGTGCAATTCCAGGTGCGGCTTGGAACTTAGAGCCTGGCCAAGAGGGTCCACAGGGCCACCCCTCCAATGGGCTCCGGCTTTGTTGTTCTGTCCTGCCTATGAGTACAGGAGGGGAGGGATGGGGGCAGAGGCCCAGATGGTTTTCTTCAACCCTCTGGCAAAGTCCCCCCCCCCAAGATCTGGTTAGCTCCACCTGCCATCTTCCAAGAAGTTGCTATTCTCAGAAGCTTTGGAGATGAATGTCTGCAGTTTCTCTCCATCTGTTTCCCCTTTCATTGCCATTCAGGAGCCTCACTTGGTGGGGGGGGGGGAAAGACACCGAGTGCTTGAAGCAAAGGACACCCCAGAGAGTTGCATTCGCTCTCCAGCATTTAAATAATCTTTTGTCAGATGTGCCTCCATTAAAAACCCAAGAAAGAAAACCCCCAACTCTATGTTTGTAGAGAAAGGTACTTTTTACTGGGTAAGAACCATCCAATTCCCATACCCCCAGGACGTCATGTGGGGCGCATCTTCAGGTGGAGCCAATGCATCTGGTATGCTGGGATGGTTGACCTTGAGCTGGCTGTAAACAAGTCCATTCAGCAGCACAGTAGATGATGAGAACTTCCCTCCCTCTGCTCCCTAATCAGACATACACAAAGACATCTCCTCCAGCACTGTCCCCCCCTCCCAAATACCTAAGCCTCCCCCCTCCCCCCCCCTTTCTATGGCAGCTAGCAAGCAAGCAGAAAGGAGGCTCCTCCCTTCGGCTCCTTACTCTCAGATATACAGAGACATCTCCTCCAGCACTGTTCCCCCCCACTCCCAAATACCTAAGCCTCCCCCCTCCCCCCCCTTTCTATGGCAGCCGATAGCAAGCAAGCAGCATGGAGGCTGACATCTTTTTCCTCCCACTCCAATTTTAGTATAACTTTCTTTTTTTTTATTATTCCAATTTTAGTATAACTTTCATCTGCTGATAGCCATCCAGTAGCCCTATTGAGGGAGACCCAGTCCTCCTGGTGGTGGAGGGACCCTCAGAACATCTGTTGGGCTACTGAAGAAAAACATTTTGCACCGTTAATCTATGGAATTGTTTTAATAAGATAACAAAGTTGCAGTATATCTCTTTATAGCAATCAATTGAATCAATTCCACTCATCTAAGAACTGACTCTCCCGACACTGGGAAGTTTCAAAAAGTTCCTTAGTTGCCTCTCACCCCAGGGGCCATTTCAGGCATTGTCTCCCATCCTTGGGTTAGTTTTAAGTAATCTGTTTTCTTTCCGTATAGAGTGGGCATGATCTGTATTTCTTTGATCAAAGCCCTGTGCACCTTTGATGGGCTCCTGAGATGCCTCCACTTGACTTGCTCCAGGTGTGAGGGATCCGTGACTCTGATCTTTCCAATGAACCACCATTCAGGCCAGTGACTCTGATCTTTCCAATAAACCACCATTCAGGCCAGTGACTCTGATCTTTCCAATAAACCACCATTCAGGCCAGTGACTCTGATCTTTCCAATAAACCACCTCTCCAGGTGGGTTGCTTTACTACCACAGTGGACAGAAAGTATGGAAGCAGAACTTTCACTCAACGGCTATGGACCACAATATCCTTCTGGATTGGGTGAGGTTGTGAGGGTCTTATGTTGATTCCCCTCCTTTTTCCATGGTTGATTCCACTCGGCATTGGGAAGGAAGAGGTCAGTCCCAAACCTCCTGACTTCCAGGGGGTCTCAGGGCCCAACATTCTCAGCCTCCTGTTGAACAGCTACATGATGCCTTTTGGGGAGGTCGTCCCTCATTCTGGATCAGGTATCATCATCAGGCTGATGGCATCAATGGTACCTTTGGACCCCCGGCTGACCAAGCATTCCTTGCCTCTCTGCTCTGGCAGATGTAACTGAGAAAAGAAGGGCCTTCAAGGAATGCTATGCAACCAGGGTGGACTTTGATTGGAACCTTCCAAGGTCCATGTTCTACCTTGGGGAACTGGAGGAAGAGGATGCAGAAATCACGGGGGCTCCAGGGAACAAACACCCAGGAGTTATAAGGGACAGTGGTTTCACATAGTGGAAATACATTCATTGTGGGGCCAAATTGATCTGGGACTCTAACTATCCTGCCTGCTTTGGTGATTAGAATTTCAGATCTAGTAGTTGGGCGTTCCTGGGCTTAGACATGTGATCTGGGGGCATCTACCTGGCCTAAGGGAGGCTCTTTTTCTTCTTGGGGGAAGAAGAATATGGGAGGTGGCCATTATCTCTGTAGGGTCTAGAACAGTGATGGCGAACCTTTTTTGGTTCGCGTGCCAAAAGGGTGTGTGTGCGCGCGCTAGCGCGCATGCATGTGCCCACACCCATTCCCTCCCCCCCACGCATGTGCACAACCCCCCACGCTGCCCCCTGCGCATGTGCACAACCCCCCCACGCACATGCGGAAAGGCCTCACTGAAGCCAGGGACGGTGAAAAACGGGCAAACGGGCAATTGGAAGTTCGGAAAAACGGACTGGCCAGCTGATTTTCGGCCTTGGGGAAGGCCGTTTTGCCCTCCGGAGGCTTCAGGGAAGCTTCCTGAAGCCCCAGAGTGTGAAAAACGGCCCAACGGGCAAACCGGAAGTGCATTTTTCCGAACTTCCAGTTTGCCCGTTGGCCCGTTTTTCACCGTCCCTGGCTTCAGTGAGGCCTTTCCGCATGCGCGGGGGGTGGGTGGGGTTGTGCGCATGCGCAGGGGGCATCGTGGGGGGTTGTGCGCATGCGTGGGGGGAGGGAATGGGTGTGGGCACGTGCGTGCGTGCTAGTGCGCGCACACACCCCCTTTTGGCACGCGAACCAAAAAAAGTTCACCATTACTGGTCTAGAAGATCCTTGGGAGAGCAGAGAGTGACTTGCAAAGCTTTGGGAATGGTGGGACACGAGGGAACCGGTGGGGCAGCTGGTTCAACAGGGACCCCTCAGTTCAGCCACTTCTTCCTTGAACTAATGACTTTGCTGCTTCCGATTCTTATTACAATCCTGCAAGTTGGAGATGGTTTTGTTTTGTTTTCTCCACTTGCTGTGGGACCTCTTTAAAATGACAATAGTAAGCTTCCCACACCCGTTCGTTAGACTCATTCTTTAACATAAGTGAACGTTCTTAACTGAAATGTTCCTCAGGAAACTGCTTCTCCGCAGATTCTTTTCTCCAATCATTTCATAAACCATCTTTGTAAAGATGGTTTTTCATCTTTACAAATCTTTACAAATCTTCAGCAACAGAGTGGTCAACGCCTGGAATGCTCTACCCAACTCCGTTGTTACATCCTCAAACCCTCACAGCTTCAACCTTTAACTGTCTACCGTGGACCTCACCCCATTCCTAAGAGGCCCGTAAAAGGGGCGTGCATAAGCGCACCAGCGTGCCTACCATCCCTGTCCTACTGTCCCCATTTATTTCTATTCATTTCCTTCGTTCATGTCCATGTTCATATTTATACCTGCGATCTTGTACATGTTTGACAAACTAATAAATAAATAAATAAATAAACCTACCTGCTATCTTGTACATGTTTGACAAACAAACAAACAAATAAATAAATAAATAAATAAATAAATAAATGTGGCGCAGTGGTTAAAGTGCAGTACTGCAGGCTACTTCTGCTGCCTGCTGGCTGCCTGCAATTTGGCAGTTCAAATCTCACCAGGCTCAAGGTTGACTCAGCCTTCCATCCTTCCGAGGTGGGTAAAATGAGGACCCAAATTGTTGGGGGCAATAGGCTGACTCTGTAAACTGCTTAGAGAGGGCTGTAAAGCACTGTGAAATAAGTGCTTATTGCTATTTTGCCATATTTTTGTAGCATAAAAATTCCAGGGCTCCCTGGGGAAAACTGGGAATTTCCAACAACCACACCCGATGGGTGAAAAGGAATAAGACTTTTATTTACAAAGAAGCAAGTTCCAAACTGGGACCCCCCTGCTCCATAGTGGACCCCCTTTTTAAAAGTTTTGAAAAGCACACCTTGCCATGAACCAGTCATGAAAACACACATCACGATACACCAATCATTAAGAACAATATCATAAATACTGTACATCTTCGGTAGTCATAGTAACAGAAAGACAAAAAAGTCTGGATAGTGGATGTAGCAGTGCCTGGAGACTGCAGAACTGGAGAAGATAACAAAATACAAAGACCTACAAACAGAAATAGAACGACTGTGGCGAAAGCAAGCAAGGGTAGTACCAATAGTAATTGGCGCAATCCTAAAACAACTGGAGCACTACTTGAACACCATCAGCATTGACAATTTCACCATCCATCAATTGCAAAAGGTGGCTTTCCTGGGAACAGCTTGCATCCTGTGATGATATCTGTAACACAGTCAAACATCCAGATCTGCCTATCCCAGATCCTCGAAGAGTACTCAATAGGTAGACAAAACTGCCAAACCTAGTCTGAATATCTGGCTGACTGTGCCACAAACCATAATAATATAAAGTTACAAACTCTTCTCCAACCTCCCCCACCTTTTCCCCCCCTCTCCTTTCTACCCCCCAAGTTG
>QLTV01003258.1:113792-136647 GCA_003457575.1 Thermophis baileyi
AACCCTATCTGTATAAAAAGGGGAAGGAAGGAAGGAAGGAAGGAAGGAAGGAAGGAAGGAAGGAAGGAAGGAAGGAAGGAAGGAAGGAAGGACAGACAATATGTACTGAGAGAGAGAGGGAACCAAGGAAAAATTTGTGTGTGTGAGAGAGAGGAAGGGAGGGAGGGAGGAAAGAAGGAAGGAAGGGAAGGGAAGAAGGAAAATGTGTGTTTTTGTGTGTGAGAGAGAGAGGAAGGGAGGGAGGGAGGAAAGAAGGAAGGAAAGAAAGAAGGAAAATGAGAGAGGGGGGGAAGGGAGGAAGGAAGGAAGGTACGTCTTTTTCATTTAGAAAAATATTTAAAAGAAAACTACCACCACCATCTACGACAGAAAAAGGCTGCAAAGCAACTTGAAAGTAGAAAACAATGAGCAGACGAGGAAAAAAAACTTCGACACGATCCTTCTCTCCCACCAAGCCAAAATTCGATCTTTGGCAGCGCCCGAGGGACACACAAAGGCTTTTTATGATTTGGTTTAGCTATTTGGGGCAGGGAGGAAGAGGGGGGGAACCAGCATTCAGCGAAACCCCTCTGGCCTCCAAAAGCAAATCCTCGGAATTGGACGGCCGATTCTGCAAAGCTTGCAAAACCATTTTCTCCTACGTGCAACTGAGGTTCCCTGTTCCTCTTCTTGTGACCAAATCCCTGTTCCTCTTCTTGTGACCAACCGACGCAAAGGGAGGAATTAAACGGGGGGGGGGGGTTCCCCTTCTCCTGGCATTTTAGAAATCCATTTCCTGACAGTCCTGCCTATTGGGTGTTGAAGTGCCAGCATTAAGCAAACGGGACTGGAAATCACCAACTTGGCAGTCATGTTCTGGTGCGGCCGAGGTGGGTCCTTTGGCAGCAGAAGGTGCCCAGCCCAGGATGCCCTCTTGGGCACCGGACAAGCTGCGAAGGTGGCAACCTCGCTGGCTGGGGTGGAAATCGTCCAGAGCAGAGGGGGTCGGAGCTGGCTGGGAAAAAGGGATCCTCTCCTTTTTTCCTGATGCTGCCAAAATCGACTCGGTCCTTCCTTCGAAGTCTCCCGCGATCTCTCCAGCGGAGCGGAGAGTCAGCAAGAAGGGAAGCCGGAGACTTCGCAGTTGGCAGAACCGGCGGGGCTCCCGATCTTCGCAGGGTCCCGGGCTCCTCCCGGCTAGCAGGTGTTCCTGGGGCAGGAGAAGGCAGCCCACGCCCGGAGTGGCTCGGGGCAGGGATGGGGATGCAGGGAGGTCGGGAGCAAGCAAGGGAAGAAAAGGAGGAAGGCGAGACGTCAGCAGCCAACGTCCCAGACCACCCCACCCGTCCCCAACTCTCTCTCTCTCTCTCTTTTCTTCTGGCTGCGAAGAAACCCCGCAGCTACTTCCGGTCGCTTTACTTGGGGCCACTTTGCCCTCCCCCGCAAAGGCATTCACTTGCTCACTCGCGGGCACCCCCACGTACGGCCGCACACGTGCAAGCCAGCTTTTGCACGGGTTTGACTGGCGGTGCCTGAACGGCGATTAGATTAGCATTTAACAGAGTGTCCGGACCCGCCTGGAGACGGATAGAGGAGCGGTGTCTCGGTTCCTAAGACCCTCGGAAATCGTTCGACCCCCAAAGGGATCGCGACCCACAGGTTGAGAACCGCTGGTCTAAGTGCTATTGCTATTGCTATATTCATTATATTTGTGCATACAAGTCTACCTGTAAAGGCTCATAGGTAGCAAGTACAATCAGCCCCTCACTCCATGGAGGGAAAGAGGCAGTTTATTTTTCCAATGCTGAAGTATCAGACTTTTGGCTCAGGTAAAGACACCGAGAATCCATTCCTTTGTTCAGTTGTTAAATTCCAAATACTAGCTATAAAGTTCAAGAGCATATTATCCTCTGAAAATTGTAGCTTTTGTTGCAGTTTTCCCCCCAAAATGTGAATGTAGTTATGAAACAGTATAAAATTAAAAAAAAAAGCAAAGGAAAAAGAATTAAAAAGGCAGAGAAAGAAGTAAGGGGAAGCGACATTGGGCAATGCAAACAAAAAGAAATTGTTTTGGCAACGTGGGACAAAGATGTACAAAGCTCTTCATGACAATATAACAGAATAACAGAATGGGAAGGGATCGTGGAGGTCTTCTAGCCCAACCCCCTGCTCAAGCAGGAGACTCTATGCCATTTCAGACAAATGTCTTCTTAAAAATCTCTTCTTAAAAATCCATGTGCACAGTGATTTCTCGTATCCCCACAGTAAGCATTCACAAGACCCTGAGGCCCCCATCTCCATCCCTGAAGCAAAACTCCAATGCCCTCGTTAGAACAAGGGGCTTGACGCCATTCCTTCGTAAGGAGACTTTTCCCGGGGTTGGGAGTGACAAAGCTGGAAAGAGTCATCCTTCATGTCTCTGCTCAACTGGGGCTAGCTGTGATCTCCCCAACCAGAGACATAAGACTTCTGCAGGGAGGAACAGAACAGGCTGGGGTCACAGTCAAGGAAAATCGCATGGAATTGGATCTGCTCCTCGCCTCACAAGGAGGGGTTGCCTGCTGAACACCTCCTGCTGTGGGGTCCTTGGTGCTCTCTGAGCTTGCAGATGTTTCATTACCAAACTAGGTAACATCATCAGTCCTAGAAGGGAGCAGGGTTTGCTCTTCTTTTTATGTACTAGTGGCTTGCTCTGTCAATGTTGGTGGGACTGTTCTTGAAGATTCCATGATTAAGCTGTTGTTTACTGTTAGCTTCTTTGTCTGATTTGGTAATTGCTCGATTGGGATGTTGTTTACTTGATTGTTGGTCTAATGTTGGTCTTGATGTTCATTTCTGCTCATATAGGTGTTGATTGCTGGTGTTTTGGTATTTTTCCTTTTGGGGTTTTGGATTGTAGATGTTGTTTATCTTCATGTGCCTGTTGATGGCCAAGTGATCTACAGTAAGTGCCAGGCCTCCAGGAATTCTCTGCCATTTTTTGGATTTGGCTTGATTGAAGAAGCTCACAGTTTCCCAGTTGAAACTATGGTTGAGTCTATCCATATATTGTGAAATTAAGGAGTTTTCATCATGTCTTCTAACTACTAGTTGGTGTTCACGGATGTGCTTTGCTGGTCTTCTGCCTGTTTATCCTATGTAGTGCAGTCCTTACAGTGTATGTTACAGATAACTATTGGTTGTTTCTTCTGGGGTTGCTGGGTCTTTTGGTTTTGGAGGGCTTTAGATAGTCTATGTCAGATTATTCATGAACGGGAGAGCCAATGGTAACAAGGTCAGCCAATGAATAGGCATAGCAACTAAGTCAGCCAATGAGAGCTAAACATATCTGAGTCTGTGCAGAGAATCGAAACTGAAGCTAGAAGGCTGGGCGTGTCTCAGTCCGCTCTGAACTCTGAAATGAAACTAACTGTTCTCTCCTGCCTGTGTGTTTGCTTGTAACTGCTTGAAGAAGAATCTACATTGGTATTGTATATATATTTTTGTATATAAAGAAGTTCCTTATTTAAATCAATCCTGCTGCATCAGTCTGCCTGTGTGTGCTTTCTGGATTTAATTTTCTGCAACAACTCTGATAGTCTAGAATCTAGAATTAAGGTTGCTGTTGCTTTGGGCTTGGCCTGCAGAGGTCTCTCCCATTCCACGTTTTACATTTTTGAAGTGTCTTTCCTTCTCTCCTGCGCAATGACAACACAGTGATTTCTGGATCAGTCCAAGTTTTTTGCAGTCCATGGGATGCCTTGTGCTTCAAAGAGAGAAAAAAAAATGGAGGAAGTTAAAAAAAAACCTGTTTGCATGGTGTGTGTGTGTGTTTCTTCTCTCCTCCCCTTTTCTTCCCCCCACTGCAACCTCCACAGGCATGAGCAGAAGCAGCCAAAGAGGAAGGAAGGATTGCAACCCTCCTATGCACAAAGAGCAGCTGGTGGGGGCTTCCTCGCTTCTCCCCCAGGGTTCCTAATGCCTCCAGTTCATCATGGCCACGGAGTTTCCCATCTCCCCCCTCCCCCCCCCATAGTCCCAGATGCCCTTTTCCTTCTCCCTCTCCTTTCCAGTCTTTCCTAGACAGAAATGCCCCATTTTCCCAGGGTGCCCCAATTCCTGCTCCTGCCTCCTTCCCTCCCTCTCTCTCCTTCCTCAGAGCTGATGGGCAAGAGAGGCTGAGTTGATCCAGATTTCCCCCTGCAGAGCAGCCCATCAGAGGAGCCCCAGGAAGCCCATGGTCCCCAAATTATTACCTTGGAAAAGTTTAATTCCCCACCCCAACATCCCTGATGGTCTTGGTTCTCAGGTATACTTGAAGCCCAGAGTTTTATCTCTTAAATAGCAGCAATAATCAGCTACAATCACACTCACCTCTGATGTTAAGTTAGTTTGCGGCAACAAGAGTGTTTGAATCTCAACTTCTGTATCGTACCCGGGGGAATAAAGAACACTTTGTGAAGGAGCCTGATCACAGCAGGTTGTCACTCCCCGGTAGAGATTATTCCTGCGTCTCCTCCACCAACCTGACAGATGGCAAAAAGAGAAGACAGCTAGTTTATTTCCGGGGCAGCAGCTCCAGCCTGAGCTGGAAAAGGATTTATTCTGAACACTGAAGGAAGGAACCTGCACTGAACTGCCATCAATTACTTTGCAATGATAATGCTAAACCTCTGGCAGCATTCTTGCTCTTACAGGACAGATGATATTTCCCCATATACCGTATTTTTCGGAGTATAAGACGCACTTTCCCCCCCCCCAAAAGAGGCTGAAAATTTGGGTGCGTCTTATACTCCGAATGTAGCTTTTTCGAAGTTTTTTTTCAGCCCTAACGAGGCGCTAGCGAGTGAAGCGATCTTCTTTGCTTCTCCTGCTTTTCTCATTGCTGCTGCTCCCTCCAACGATCAGCTGTGCTTTAGAAGCTGTTTTTTGTCCCCAACCAGGGGTGTGTGAGCGTAGCGCGCTCAAAACCAGCAAACGAATGTGCTGAAGCTGACCAGACTAAGGATGCTAGCCAGATGAATACCTGGTAGGCAGAATTCCCCCCCCCCTATTTTCCTCCTCAAAAACGAAGGTGCGTCTTATACTCTGGTGCGTCTTACACTCCGAAAAATACGGTACTCTGTGCTCAGTCGTTCTTAATTCAACTGTGAGACTTGTGTGACCCAATCTTAACCTAGGAACCAGCAAATTTGGCTGAACTTGAAAGGCTAAGCTGGGTTTGGCTGGGTCAGAGAATCACAAGCCAATCAGAAGGCCCATCCAGGAAGAAGGAAATGGCAAAGCGATTTTAAATTCTTGTTGAGAAAATTACCAGGAAGTGCTGAGATGCAATTGGTGAAACTCAATTGAGGAGACACGTCCTGCATCCTTCCTCCCTCTCACATCTCTTACTCTGAGTAGGAGCAGAAGAAGCAGCAGGAACTTCCCCCTCTGGACCTTCCTCCCTTTTCTTGCCTGTCCTCAGGTGTGATTGCAAGCAGGGACAGAAGCCATGATGGGCCCCTCCCTCCATGGACCTCCCCTTCCATCAGAGCTTTCCTTTGCCAGGAGACTTGGCAAAAAGATCTTCTTCAGGGACAAGATTATGGGTTTTCTAGTACTTCCCAGATCATTTAAGGGATTTTTCCTGGAGTCCTGAGCTGCTCATATTTGCTCCTCTGACGTAAGTCTACTAAGGCCAAAGAGTTTATCTCCCAGAGAACATGAATGTATTGAGATTTGCAGGAAGTGGAAAAATGGCTGCATAGTTTCTTCTTCCTTTCTGACCCATATTTAAAATGCTGTTTGTGGGGAAGGATCTCATAGGGGTTGTGGCTACACCTCTCTGGGAGGCTCTCTCCCATCCACACCAGCTCAGTCAACACAGAAAGACCCAGGGGTGGAGGTCAGTGGATGCGTTTGTTTCACTTACCTATCAGGAAGGGAATCCAAGCTCCCAAAATCATGGCAACCACAATCACCCAAGGAATCCACAACCCTGTAGTTAAAGAAGGAGAAACAGGGTTCCGATCAGACAGATGCTGAGTTCCCTAAAGTGGAGATGCTGAGCAATGGAAGTGTTTCCCAACCTGCACTGCCCTCCAGGAAGTGCCCCCACCTGAAGGAAGCCCCTCCCCTCCAAGGCTGAAGAGGGCGGAGCGAATGGCCTTGAAGGGCAGAAGGAAGAGCCACAACCACTCATGTATGGTATCACATCATCTCATATATCATCATATATCATATCTTCATACCTTTGCTGTTAAGTTACCACTTTCAACTCCCCTGACAGAAACCACTTGTCTCATATTGCTAAATGTAGAATTATATTTCTTGCTCTCTACCTGAAAACATGAGTTGGTGCCCCCACACACATTTCACAGCCTCTCAGGCTCTCACCTGTTTTGTCCTTCCAAGCCAAGACCAGGGGCTCCTGCAAGCCCTGATGCTCCAGGTGACACTGAAAATGGTTCCTCTCCTTGGGGTCGATCTCAATGCTCAGCCAGACATAATAGGTCCCATCCGAGTTGGGGGCCACATTCCTATGGAGGGTCTCGTACTGGCAGACTTCTCCGTCCCTCGTCCAGGTGGCCTGGATCTCCTTGGGGTAGAAGCCAAAGGCCTGGCAGGTGAGGACCTCCAGTCTGTCATCCACCACCTTGTGGGTCACCTTCCCCACTGGGGGCTCTGCAGAAACAGCAAAACAGGAGTTCCCAGGATTTTGAGAGTTTCTGACAAAGTGATTTAATAACAGGAAAGACCTCATCCTGTCATCCTCTCCCACTGCTCCCTTTCCTCGCCTCAACCTGTGGGAGCCCCTAAAATGGGGCATTGGAGCTCTTTGGATTTATTTTTGAAAGGGATACATAGAATTTGGGGTGAGGTTCTCACATTGGCCAACATAATCCTCAATTTGGTGGACTGATTCAATTTTAAGCCCCCAAATTGAATTTGTTCAGGTTGTTCAGATGGAAATCAGGAACAGATTTCCTTCTGACCCAAACACAGGACATCCGTTTCTTCTCCTTTGCAAGATTTTCCCAGGGAAACAGAACAAGACCTACAGCATGAATTTCCTGCTCAGTTTATTATTATTTTTAAGTACTTACTTTGGGGGGCACTGAAGATTATTTTCCTTCTGTAATGTGATGCGCTCTACATGGGGCTACCCTTAAAGAGTGTTCGGAGACTACAATTGGTACAGAATGCGGCTGCGCGAGCTGTCGTGGGTGCACCTAGGTACACCCATATTACACCTATACTCCGCGAGCTGCACTGGCTGCCTATTGGTCTCCGGGCACAATTCAAGGTGTTGGTTATTACCTTTAAAGCCCTATATGGCTCAGGGCCAGGTTATCTTCGAGACCGCCTTCTGCCACATAGCTCCCAGCGACCGGTAAGATCCCACAGGGTTGGGCTCCTCCAGGTCCCGTCAGCTAAACAGTGCCGGCTGGCGGGCCCACGGGGGAGGGCCTTCTCTGTGGCTGCCCCTGCCCTCTGGAACCAGTTACCCCCTGAGATCCGGACCACCCCCACCCTGCTGGCCTTCCGGAAAGTGGTGAAGACCTGGCTCTTCCGGCAGGCTTGGGGCCGTTGATCTCGCCTCTGTAATTGGCAAGGTCCGGCCATGAAACGGTATGCATGAGTTTTTAACTGTTTTTAATTGTTTTTATTATGGTTTTTTTAACGGTTTTTTATATTGTTGTGAGCCGCCCAGAGTCCCTTGGGAGTTGGGCGGCATACAAATTTAATAAATAAATAAATAAATAAATAAATGTGGGATACTTCCTGACCTTTTTCTGCAAATATTTTAAAATGTTTTTATTTTATGGCTTTGCTGTTTAGGATAGAAACAATATGGGGAGGGGGGGAGCCTACAGAAATATGCTCAATGGGGACCCGCCTTTGCCACTTACCGATCCTCTGCAGAGTCTTCCTCCTGTAGGAGAGGTATCTCTGCAGCCACTCAATGCAGGTCTTCTCCAGGAAGAATTTGTTTCTCTCAGACCACCTTGGATCCTCCTCCCACTCCTCCTTGACCTTCTGGGCCTGGGGCTGAGCTGCCACCCATCTGAGGGTCTCCTTGTCGAAGCTGATGAAGTCCATCCCATCGTAGCCATAGTGCAAAAACCCTCCTTTGTGCCCGTCTTCTCTGAGCTCACAGCCCCAAATCGCCTGCCAGGTGTGAAGCCCTGAAGGAGACCCAGAGGGGGTGGGTGTGAATGAATAGGGTCTAGGGGTCCCCTGCCTGGACAGCATTAGAGTCTACCTTTCTTCCCACCTGGGGAGAGATATCCGATTTCTCCTTCCTGCCATTATCACACAAGGAGAAATACCTTTTACTTCAATTAACTCTGTTTGGCTGGTGTCAAGCTATGTAGAATTTCTAGGTGAGGGAGAAAATCGGGTGTGTGTGTGTGGGGGGGGGGATGTCTTTCCTTTTCATGAAAGAAAATCTCACCATTACATCCCCTGCAACCACTGGAGGTCAAGGGTGACACTGGCTCTGCTCACCTTCAGCCTGGTGGTGCAAGTTTGATAACTTCTGCAGATCAGCCCTGAATATCCACTCAGGGGCCAGAAAGGCCTCCTTCTCCGTCTCCTCCATCCAGGGCACCAGAGGCTCCATCTTCCTGGTGAGGCTGTCAAAGCGAGCGATGGGCTCATCATCCAAGTAGCTCCTAATGAAGAACTGGGACAGCCCTGGGCTGGGCTCTGGCAGATGCAGGTAGAAGTAGCACAGGGAGTGTGAGGGAGAGCCTGGAGAGAGGGAAGAGAGAGAAGAGCAGAATTGGGGGATGAGCCCTGCAGCTCCATCCCTTCCAACATTGTCAAACAGCAGCCCCCTAACAAGTGGGTCACCACATCTGGGTAAGATGCTCCTGCTGCTCCTCTGGGCCCTCAGAGTTCCCAGCCTGCTGTTTGTGGGCCTGACCTCCATGGCGACACCACCCCCCCCACACACACACACATACACCCTTGCCCATCAAGGGAAGAATCTGCATGGAAGTTAACAAGAGAGTTGAAGGCCCAGAGTGGCAACCTTTCCAAACAAGGGCGAAGTTTGCTGACCAGGGTGGAGCTGGATGGAAGGACCTGGCCCATTGCCCAGGCAGGAGAAGGAAGCCTGGAAGTAAGACCGCAGGGCTAAAGTCTGAAACTTCTCTTTTCACTTTTACTCTCTGTTCTCGAAGAAATACAAATGGGAGCCGGTTACAAATCAGGTACCAAAGTTTTAAAACCAGGCTCGCTTGAAGCGAGAGAGAAGGAAGATTTTTCCATCTGGGAAAGGAGTTTAGGGTTGAGGAGGGATAGCAATAGCAATAGCACTTAGACTTATATACCGCTTCATAGTGCTTTACAGCCCTCTCTAAGCGGTTCCCAGTCAGCATATTGCCCCCAACAATCTGGGTCCTCATGGGGGAGGGGGGGAGAGAAAGACCAAATCCAGGACATGCTCCCCCTCCCTTTCTGTTTCCTCCTCCCCACCCCCACCCCGTCGTAAATCCTTCCAGAAACTCACCGCAAAAGTCCCCCGGCACGAAGGACCCCAGCACCGCTCCCAAGAGCAGGAGGGGCGCCCGGTGCAGCGGCATCGCCCTCCAACCACGCGCCCCCCCCCCCGTGCGCTTCCAACCGAAGACACCTGCCCTCCGCTAAGGACAAGCCTCTTAGGCCCTGCCCCCGTTCGAGTCCCGTCCGGATCCGCAAATAAACCCAACTCTGCTAAAATGCTCCGTCCCGTCCGGGTCCGCGAAGCAGAGAGAAAACAGCGCTGCTCCCTTGCAGTCTTCCGGGGGCCTGGAGGTCCTCCTAGGGAGACGTTGCCCACAACCGGGCAACGGTAGCGGTCCCACGTCCTGGCTACCCCGGTTGTTGTGAACGCAGCCACCGCGATGCCCTTCCTCGCTAATTCTTCTTGCGAGGCTCTCCGATCGATTCCCCCTTCGCCCCACTTTTTGGCTGAAGGCGACGGTCGATGATGATCTGAAGGGGAATCGCCGCGGGTTTGGGCAGCGTCAGGCTTAGACCCCGCTCCCTTGTTCCAAGATCCGGGAGACTCTCGCAAAGGAGCCGCGCTCTTTTCTTTTCGTGCTTCTCACCCCCGCAGCCCCGGGCACGAAGGACCGCAAGGCCGCGCACAGGAGCAAGAGGCGCCGGGCGCCGAAGGAGCATTTTAGACCTGTAGTTTCGCTCCGCCAATGACAGCGCCGCTCTCCACCCTCGCCCCACCCCTATCCCGCCCCCCTCCGAGCTCAGCTCCGCCCGTCTAAAGTCTGCGGGTTCTGTTACCAACTTACGAACGAGGGATAGATGCACAAATACACGCGGAAGGTTTTAATAATTCGTGGCTCCTGTGGAATAATAACATTCGGTGTTTCCTTTGCCATCAGTTCCGAGCGACTTTCTGAGCAAGGAGTACAGAAGTCAAAAGAGAAAGTTTAACCTTTCTGGGTCTCTCTTGAGGAAGAAGTGAAAGTCAAAAGAGAATGTTTACTGTTCACCTTGACTCTTAGCAATAGCAATAGCACTTAGACTTATATACCGCTTTACAGTGCTTTTACAGCCCTCTCTAAGCGGTTCACAGAGTCAGCATATTGCCCCCCAACAATCTGGGTCCTCATTTTACCCACCTCGGAAGGATGGAAGGCTGAGTCAACCTTGAGCCTGGTGAGATTTGAACCGCCCGAAATGCAGCTAGTAGTCAGCTGAAGTAGCCTGCAGTGCTGCACTCTAATCACTGCGCCACCTCGGCTCCTTCCCATCCCCCAGCCCAAAGCCTGAGCCTCCAATCAGCTGACTCCTGAGTCCTGACCATAAAACTCTGGAGAGGACTCTGACCCCCGCCCCCCAGCCTGAAGTCTCCATACTCTCTACTCAGGTGTAAGACTCAGGTGTAAAGCGTTTTAGGGGTCAGCTCCACAAGCAGCTGTGCGAACCCGGAGGTTCCCCTCCCCAGATGTGCCCAGCTGTTTCCAAGGTCAGCCAAGAGTTGCTTGAGAACTTCTTTCAGGGTTAATCTCATGACTGGAATCCTCCAAAGTAAAACAGACAGTTGGTCTCCCTGTTGGAGAGCTTCTTTTCACGATAGCATCAAAGGAGGAGCTGGAGCTGCAGACCCCCCCTCCCTCAATTCTACCCTTCACCCTCTTCCCCTTCCAGGCTCCCCCAGACACTCCCTGTGCTATTCCTACCTGAAGGTGTCAGAATCCAGCCAGGGGCTGCCCCAGTTCCTCTCCATGGTCCACCTGCACGATCAGCCCATCTCTTGATAGGACAACCACACCAGCAAGGTGGAAGCTCTGGTGCCCTGGAGAGAGCTGGTGGAGGCAAGGATCCTTGTGCCCCCCCCCCAAGGTGTTCAGGGCTGAGCTGGAGTGGCTATCAAGCCTCAACCACCAGACTGGAAGTGAACAGAAGCCTTCAAGTCTCAAATTCTCCCTCCAGTCTTACTTTCTGCCTCTTGTCACTTTCATTATCAGGAGAGGGAAGAGATAAAGTCCCAAAGATGCTTTTTTTCCAAAAGTCCAAAAGTTTTGGAAAAAGCAGCTTTGGGACAACCCTGACCGGGATGATTGAGAATCTCCAAAGCTGCCAAAGAATAGAAAGTGGGCTGCAGAGGGCTTGGAGGGTTTAAATGAGCCCAGGGAAAAGTCAGCTAAGATGGAGCTGAGGGCCAACATCCAGGAGAATCAGATCATGGGGCCCTTCCAAGGTTGGGAATGCTGTAAAAAGCCTGGCGGGCTGGAAAGGGCCAATTGTCCACCTTTGGGATGGAAAGGGACTCTGGATGCCCTGCTTGTGGAAGGATGCTACAGGGGAGGGGAGAGAAGGGGGGCAGAGGCCCAGGATGGGACTTCCCTAGCCCCCTGGAAGAAGCCCCTCATCTGGTGCCCCTTCCCACTGTAGTTAACTTCCACGAAGTCACTAAACACGGCTGTTCTCAGAAGCTCTGGAGAGGAACATCCGCGCCATCTCCCCATCCGTTGCCCTTTCATCCTTCAAAGAAGCCTCTCTTGGTGGTTTCAGGCTCTGAGGTTGGTGCAGCACCAACAGAAGTGAAATTGTGCAGGTGTGTAAGTCAGGGGAAAAGAAGTGCAATGCCCCAGCCAATGCACGGAGCAAAGGACACGAATGTTCCTGATACCAGGACCTTTCCATTCCTTGTGGCAAAATCTCGGGACAGCACCAAGGAGAACATCCTTCTTGGAGGTCTTCGAGAATCTCTTCCAGAGAGGAAGAAAGCAGGCAATCCCCTGGCTGAACTACTGAGATCCCATCACCGGATCATTGTTGTGGGGGGGGGGCATGAGGGTGGGGTGGGTAAGGGGCAGCTCTTCCAGTGGGGGCTAAACCCAAGGGCTGGAGCAGAATGAAAAACACAAGATCTTTATGTAGGGCCTCCAGTGGATGAAACATCAGAAAGTGCAAGATATACCCTACATGACAAGAGCCGAGGTGGCGCAGTGGTTAGAGTGCAGCACTGCAGGCTACTTCAGCTGAGCTGCTAGCTGCAGTTCGGCGGTTCAAATCTCACCGGCTCAAGGTTGACTCAGCCTTCCATCCTTCCGAGGTGGGTAAAAATGAGGACCCAGATTGTTGGGGGCAATATGCTGACTCTGTGAACCGCTTAGAGGGGACTGTAAAGCACTATGAAGCGGTATATAAGTCTAACTGCTATTCCTATTGCTATGTCTTTCTGAGACAGCTGTCCTGCCTTCATCTTGACTACACATTCATCTACACACCGTGGATGCTCTATTAGGTTTGTAGAACCCCCAATTCCTTATAATTTCAGGCCTCCATATAACTGAAGGTCAGAAATTCCTTCTCAGAGGCACCTGCATACTGTATATATACTTCACACGTCCTCCGCAATTTCCAAAGAGTTAAACTAGGTGATACATTCTCTCTCTCTCTGTCTGTCTCTCTCTCTGTCTCTCTCTCTCTCCCTCCCTCCCTCCATCCATCCATATAGAGTGGACATGCTCTGTATTTCTTTGATCAAACCCCTGTGTACGTTTGATGGACACCTGAGATACCTCCATACCACTTGACTTGTTCCAGATGTGAGGGATCAGTGACTCTGATCTTTCCAACAAACCGCCATTCAGCTCCTCTCCAGGTGGGTTGCTTTAACACCACAGAGAGCAGGAAGGATAGAAGCAGAGCCCTCACTCAAAGGCTATGGACCACAATATCCTTCTGGATTGGATGAGGTTGTGAGATTCCCTCCTTTTTTCATGGTTGATTTTATTCGGCATTGGGAGGGGAGAGGTCAGCCCCAAACCTCCTGACTTTAAGGGGATCTCAGGACTCCACATTCTCAGCCTCCTGTTGAACATGATGCGATCATCCCCCATCCCCTCATTCTGGATCAGATATCATCATTAGGCTGGTGTCATTAATGGTACCTTTGGACCCCCGGCTGACCAAGCATTCCTTGCCTCTCTGCTCTGGCAGATGTAACTGAGAAAAGAAGGGCCTTCAAGGAATGCTATGCATCCGGTGTGGACTTTGATTGGAACCTTCCAAGGTCCATGTTCTACCTTGAGGAACTGGAGGAAGAGGATGCAGAAATCACAGGGGCTCCACAGAACAAACACCCAGAAGTTATAAGGGGCAGTGGTTTCACATATTTTGGGGCCAAATTGATTTGGGACTCTAACTATCTTGCCTGCTCTGGTGATTAGAATTTCAGATCTAGTGGTTGGGCGTTCCTGGGTTTGTACATAAGATCTGGGGGCATCTACCTGGTCTAAGGAAGGTTCTTTTCCTTCTTGGCATGGGGAAGAAGAATACGGGAGGGGCCATTATCTCTGAGGGGTCTACTTGGGGAAGCAGAGAGTGGCTGGCAAAGCCTTGGGAAAGGTGGGATACAAGGGAACCGGTGGGGCAGGTGGTTCAGCAGGGACCCCTCAGTTCAGTGACTTGTTCCTTGAACTTCTCATTTTGCTGCTTCAGTCACTTATTACTATCCTGAAAGTTGGAGGTGGTTTTGTTTTGTTTTCTCCACTTGCTGTGGGACCTCTTTAAAATGACACTCACTTCCCAATAGTAAGTATATTACACCTGTTTGTTAGACCCATTCTTTAACAGCTTCTCTTTAAATAAGTGAACTTTCTTAACTGAAATGTTCCTTCCTCAGGAAACTGGTTCTCCACAGATTCTTTTGTCCAATTGTTGCATAAACAATTGTTTGTAAAGGTTTTTTGCCATAGGTTTTGTACCACTTATTATTATTATAGGTTTCTTCCCACTTATTACTATAACCATGTTGCTTGTATCTTTCAATTTATATTGTTTTTACTTGTTTCCTAGTACGATTTTGATAGCTTATTAGTAACCTTGACTATCACTAAGTGTTGTATCTTTTTATTCTTGATGAATGTATTTTATTCTCCTTATGTACACTGAGAGCATATGCACCAAAGACAAATTCCTTGTGTGTCCAATCACACTTGGCCAATAAAGAATTCTAATTCTAATTCTAATTCTAATTCTAATTCTAATCTAGTCTAGTCTAGTTCTGGGACTACCTGGGGAAAACTGGCGTGCAAGCCCAATAACCACATGGGATAGGTGGAAAGACATAAGACTTTTATTTCCAAAAAAGCAAGTTCCAAAATGGGACATCCCTGCTCTATAGTGGACCACCGTTTATACAGTTTTGAGAAGCACGCATTGCCATAAACCAGTCATTAAGAACAATATCACACATCACAATACACCAATCATTAAGAACAATATCATACATACTGTACACCTTCAGTAGCCATAGCAACAGCTAAAGTTCAGCTAAAGTTTACAAGGTATGGGAGATCTTTACCTGATTAATAGCATCCCTACAGGAAAAGAATCTCTAAACCACTTGGTACCAGCATCTCATCCACCACCTAAATGGACAGGCATCCTTGAAGAGGAAGGCCGATGGTTTGACTTTCATTTAATGCAGATCAAACAGACAATCAAAAGCAGATCAACCAGCAGATAACCTCATCAATAGATACAAGGAATCTTGCTACTGCTATGCACTAAAAGTCTAGAAAGAGTGCAGAGAAGAGCAACAAAGATGATTAGGGGAATAGATGCTAAAACATATGAAGAACGGTTGCTGGAATTGGGTAAGTCTAGTTTGATGAAAAGAAGGACTAGCAGTAATCCAAATATTTTGCTACAAAGAGGGGGTCAGCATATTCTCCAAAGCACCTGAAGGCAGGACAACAGATGGAAACTAATCAAAGAGAGAAGCAACCTAGAACTAAGGAGAAATTTCCTGACAGAAGAATTAATCAATGGAACAACTTGCCTCCAGAAATTGTGAATGCTCCAACACTGGAGGTTTTTAAGAAGAGATTGGACAACCATTTGTCTGAAATGGTATAGGGTTTCCTGCCTGAGCAAGGGGTTGGACTAGAAGATCTCCAAGGTCCCTTCCAAGTCTGCTATTCTGTTATTCTGGCAGGAATAGCCAACACCCCAGGAGATAGCCCTAAGATCCAGATGGCTCAGGACAGACTTGAACCCTGGGCCCTATCTAACAAAATGAAATTCAGTGGTGAGAAAAGTAAGATGTTATACTTGGGAAAGAAAAATCAAATGTACAGGTACAGATTAGACAAAACTGACTCAATAGCAGTAACTATGAGAGGGATCTTGGAGTCCTATTGGACGATCTCTTAAACACGAACCAACAAGGGGGGGGGAACCGGGGGGGGGCAGTAATTATTCTGCAAAGAAACAGGGATTTCTGTTATCTCATAAGACTGAATGAACATTCTGATTTTCCGTTCCTAGGAGAGGTCTTTAGAGGTCTCAGAGAAAAGGAGAAAAATAAAACAGCCCCTGGAACTCTCAACCACCTTCTCTCAAAAGGTCTTCAAAAGAGTTATGGGGTGCGGGGTTGCTCGGAGGGGCTTAAAAGGAGAATTAGCGAGGAGGGCATGCGTTCTCACAATTGAAGTAACCAGGTCTTTTGCACGCTAACTTTGGCTGCCGCTCATCTTAAAGGGATCGCTGCGTATTGTGGGCAACCTCAGGTTAGGCGCCTCCCTCTTCCAAAGCTCCGGGAGAGGTGCCAAAACCAGCGTCGTTTTCTTTCTTCTGTTTTTCTTCTGTGGACTTTGGAGGGGAGGAAAACTTTTATTGAACGCAGAGCGGGCGGGGCGGTGGCGGAGAGTCTTGCTCTCACCTGGAACCTTTGTCGTTGCGTTCATTCTCGGGTGCGAACTGGCGTCTTTGGTTGCAGATGAGAAGGTGCTCGTGGTTGCTCCTGTGGGCTGTGCTGGGATACTTGGTGCCGGTGGGCCGACGCGGTGAGTTTCTGGAAGGATTTGCGACCTGGTGGGAAGAAGCTGAAGGGCGGGGGGAGGGGGGCAGAGAGAGAACACCTGTCTTGCCTGGGTCTCTGCCCCACATTCACACACACACACACCCGTCGCAAGTTCCTTTTCCAGCAGGAAACGTCTCCCTTCCCTCATCCTTCGCTCAGCCTCGTTTAAGAACTTCTTGTATTCAGTTTGTAACTCATTCCTATCTGTATTTGAACAAGGAAGTAAAAAATAAACTGTGAGCGTTCAATATCCAAACTCCCCCAAGCACCTCCTTTGGTTATATTCGCTTCCTTTAGTTTTTTATTTTATTTTCTGTTATCAACTTATGAATGAGGGACATATGCACAGTGCAAGGAAGGTTTTAATGATTAGTTATTCTGATTTTGGTTTTGCTGATTGAACAGAACAGAAAAGAATGACAGAGTTTGAAGGGTTCTTGGAGGTCTTCTAGTCCAGCCCCCTAAAACATTCCAGACAAATGGTTGTCTGGTTGTCCAATCTTTTCTTAAAAACTTCCAGTGTTGGAGCATTCACAACTTCTGGAGGCAAGCTGTTCCACTGATTAATTGTTCTAACTGTCAGGAAATTTCTCCTTAGTTCTAAGTTGCTTCTCTCCTTGATTAGTTTCCACCCATTGCTTCTTGTTCTACCCTCAGGTGCCTTGGAGAATAGCTTGACTCCCTCTTCTTTGTGGCAACCCCTGAGATATTGGAAGACTGCTATCATGTCTCCCCTAGTCCTTCTTTTCATTAAATTATCATATAAAAGTGAAAAGTTGAGGTTTTATGTTACTGCCTTATTCTACTGCACCAAAAGGAGTCAGAAGTCAATGCTTTTCTTTTTCTTTTTTTTTCTTTTCCCTTTTCCCTTATACTTTTCTCTCTTCCCCTTTTCCTCCCTTATTTTCCCATTACTTTCATTTCTCTTTATACCTCTGTATTTTATATTTTTGATAAACACTAAGAAAAAAAACCGATCAGTGGCTCCTGTGGGACAATAACCTTCGGTGTTTAATTTGTCATCAATTCTGGGTGAGTTTCTGCCCAAGGAGTGAAAGTCAAAAGAGAATGTTTAGGTTTTGCCCAATTCCAACATGTTGGGCCTGAAGAAGCGAACGTCCAAAGAGAATGTTTACAGTTCATGTCGACTCTTCCTCCTCCCCATCTCCCAGTGGGCTGAACTTCTAATCAACTCTCTTCTGACCATAAAAGTCTGGACTGTGACTGAGGGCAGCTTCTTCTGGGTGTGGTGCAGCTTCCAGGAGCAGGAAGTCTCCATACTCTGGTGAAACTCCAAGCAGCTCCTGTCCTGCTGTCCTTCAGGCAATGGGCATGTAGGGTCCAATGGGGTCAGGCCCAGAAGCAGTTGTGTGAGCCTTGAGGGTCCCCTCACCTGATGTGGCCATGTCCAGCTGTTTCTAAAGTCAATCAAGAGTTGCTAAGACACTAAGCTTGTCGATCAGAAAGGTCAGCAGTTCAGCGGTTCGAATCCCTAGCACCACGTAACGGAGCCGTTACTTGTCCCAGCTTCTGCCAACCTAGCAGTTCGAAAGCACGTAAAAATGCAAGTAGAAAAATAGGGACTACCTTTGCTGGGAAGGTAACAGCGTTCCGTGCGCCTTCAGCGTTTAGTCATGCCAGCCACATGACCACGGAGACGTCTTTGGACAGCGCTGGCTCTTCGGCTTTGAAACGGAGATGAGCACCGCCCCCTAGAGTCGGGAATGACTAGCACATATGTGCAAGGGGAATTTTTACCTTTACCTGACTGGAATCCTCCAAGTAAAGCAGAAAGTTGGTCTTATTGTTGGAGAGTGGCTTTTCACAATAACATTGAAGGAAGAGCTGGAATTGCAGACTCCCCTCAACCCTATCCTTCATCTTCTTTGTTAGAATCATGCATTAATTGATTGGGTTTACTAATGTATACTTAAACCATTAATCTATGTTTGTTGATATTGCTTTAAATGTATTGTAAGCTTGTTAACTGCTATATAAGGAGAACAGGCTAGCTTGAGACTCACTGACTGACTGACTGACTGACTGACTGACTGACTGATTAACTAAAGAGAGTTCGTTTCTGCTCATGTTCCTGATAGAACTACAGAACAAACTACAGATGCTCAAGGATTCTTCTATTATATTTCAGTAGAAGATTTATCTGCTAAAGATTAATAGCTAAGTGCTAAATTCTTATCTTCGTGTTAATATGTTTTGTTTTGGACATTGTTAGTTTAAGAAAGTAAATTACTTTTGAAGACTTTGAAGATCTCTGTTTTATTGACTCTATGATATCAAACTGCAACCCCACAGTCTGCTGCGTATACTCCTTTCCTTAACATTCTTCCTCTTCCAGCCTCCTCCAGGCACTCCCTGTCCTATTCCTACCTGAAGATGTCAGAGCCCAGCCATTTCCTCTCCATGGTCCACCTGGATGACCATCCCATTGCTAGATATGACAGCCCCACCTGGAGGATGGTTCCTCTGGTGCCCTGGATGGAGGAGGAGGAGGTGAAGACCCCTGAGAGGATGTTCAGAGCTGACCTGCAGTGGTTATCAAAACTCAACCACCAGTCTGGAGGTGAGCAGAGGCAGATCTGCCTTCAAGCCCTGAATTCTCCCTCAGATCTCACCTTCCCACATCTTGTCACTTTGGTTATTGGGGAAAGAGGCAAGCAGGCAAAGAATAGAAAGCGGGAGGCTGGGATCTTGGGGGGTTGAGATGAGCCCCATCCCAGGAAAGGAAAATATTGTTTCTGCCTTTGACCACCAATGTCTGTAAGGAGCAGGAGGATGAGAGATCCTTTCCTGCAAAGGAAAGAAAACCACCTCCCCTCCCCAAGATCTTCTCTCTCATGGTCTTCATGATCTTCTAGCCCCACATCAGAAGGATTAAGTGTAGCCCCAGATCACAGAAACAACGTCTGCCATTGAAAGAAAGAGGGGAGGCAAGATCCGTTTTCCCTCCCCTGGTGGGATGGGGGAAGTAATCCCTTTGGGGGGGGGTCTCTAGGGAAAGGAACTCTGCACTATTCCACCCCCTCTTTCTGTATTTCAGGGCTTCACACCTGGCAGGTGGTTTTGGGCTGTGAGCTCAGGGAAGACGGGAGCAAAGGAGGGTTTTTGCACTACGGCTACAATGGGATGGACTTCATCAGTTTTGACAAGGAGACCCTCAGATGGGTGGCAGCTCAGCCCCAGGCCCAGAAGGTCAAGGAGAAGTGGGAGGAAGATCCAAGGTGGTCCCAGGCAAACAAAGACTTCCTGGAGAAGACCTGCATTGAGTGGCTGCAGAGATACCTGTCCTACCAGAAAGAGGCTCTGAAGAAGACAGGTGAGTGGCCAAATGGGCTCAGGTTGTGCAGTTTTTTTCTAGTTCCCTCCTCTTCCTCTCTTTATGTTTTCTGCAGAGGTGGGTTTCAGCAGGTTCTGACCAGTTCTGGAGAACCGGTAGCGGAAATTTTGAGTAGTTTGGAGAACCAGTAAATACCACCTCTGACTGGCCCCACCCCCATCTATTTTCTGCCTCCTGAGTCCTAGCTGATAGGGAGGAAATTGAGATTTTGCAGTATCCTTCCCCTGCCATGCCCACCAAGCCATGCCCATGCCCCCAAGCCATGCCCACAGAACCGGTAGTAAAAAAAATTTGAATCCCACCACTGGTTTTCTGCCCTACACAGCCAAGCCACCCTTCATGTGCCTGGCAGAAAGAGAACTGGGAATTTACCAAAACCAGCTAGGGGCATTTACCAAAACACAGTAAGGAAAACAATCTCAAAACCCCCATCCTCCCTTTCCCACCCCAAAATTCTTCAAAGAAAAGGAAAAAGAAACCAAAGGAGCAAGATATTAAGGCTGAGATCCAATCCTGTTTTCATGAGGAGATCTAATTTTGGGGGGTAGAACCAAAAGATGATTCTCTTCCTGATTTCCATCTGGAACAACTTGTATAAATTCAATTTAGAATGTCAAAACTGAATCAAAGCCCAAGCATTACAATTACTTTGCTCAGAGTGAGACCTTTACCCCAAAGTCTACGTGTCCCTTTCTAAAATGAATCTAAAGAGTTCAATGTCGCAAAGGTTCAGGAGAGGAGAGGGAGCAGAGGAAGAGGATGGCCAAAGGAGTCTTCTCTCATATTCAATCAACTTGACAGAAACTCTAGAAATCCCGATAACTCTGTTGCTGTTTCTGCAGAGCCCCCAGTGGGGAAGGTGACCCATAAGGCCATTAGTGATCGCCTGGAGGTCCTCATCTGCCAGGCCTTTGGCTTCTACCCCAAGGAGATCCAGGCCACCTGGATGAGGGACGGAGAGGTCTGCCAGTATGAGACCCTCCATAGGAACGTGGCCCCCAACTCAGACGGGACCTATTACGTCTGGCTCAGCGTTGAGATCGACCCCAAGGAAAGGGACCGTTTTCGGTGTCACCTGGAGCACGAGGGCTTGCAGGAGCCCTTAGTGTTGGCTCTCAAGGATGAAATGGGTAAGAGGCATTTGCAATATGTCACCTCTTGGTGAGATGGGTGGCATATAAATTTATTAAATAAAATGCATCAATAAAAATAAATGTAGAAGTAGATTGTTCACCATTGTTGGATGGTTCAATGCCTTTTTCAGCAGGGGAGGTTGGCCCTTTGTCAGCCCAACAAGGGAGACCGGAATAAGAAACCAATGTCGGGTACAATCTAAAAATGCTTCTGCCTCCCTCCATTTATCTTCAGATGAACTAGGGAAGGGCCTGTTTGACACATGTACTTCAGCTGATTTCGTGGCCCAGGCTGAATCTCCCCCTTATCTGACTGTTGCCTTGGTTGTGGCTCTTTCTTTGCCCCTTCAAGGCCATTTGCTCTGTCCTTTTTAGCCTCAGGGGGAGGGGGGCTTCCTTCAGGTGGAGACACTGCCTGGAGGCCAGTTCAGGTTGGGAAATGCTTCCATTGCTCAGCATCTCCATGTCAGGGAAGTCAGGATCTGACTGATCAGAACCATGTTTCTCTTTCTTTAGATATGATGTCATTTGGTTTTGTGGGAGCTCTGATTATCATAATCCTAGGAGCTCTGATTCTCTTCCTGATAGGTAAGTGAAACACATCTATTGACCCCAAAACAGGGGTGAAATTCAGCAGGTTCAGACAGGTTCTATAGAACCGGTGGCGGTGATTATGCGCAGTTCAGAGAACCGGTAAATCGCACCACTGACTGCCCCCCCCCGCCCCGCCCCTCCCACTCACTCCTTCTCTCCTCCTTCTCTGGCTCATACACACAGAGCAAACATGAGAAGGAGGCGAGAAGTAGCCAGATTGAACGCTAGAAGACTTGGCCGAACTTTTCTGTCGGTTCTGTGGGCATGGCTTGGTGGGGATGGCTTGGATTGGCCACGCCCACCAATCCACACCCACAGAACCGGTAGGGAAAAAATTTGAATGTCACTCCTGCCTGAAAACCTGTGTCTTTCTGTGTTGATGGATCTGGTATGATGGGAGAGAGCCTCCCTGAGAGGTGCAGCCAGGATCCGCACAAGAGCCTTCCCCACAAACAACATTTTTTATGAGCATCAAAAAGGACGAAGAAACTAGGCAGCCATTTTTCCACTTCCTGTAAATCTCAGAATGTTCCGCCTTCCTCTTGTGTGGCACGGAGTCTCTTTGACCTCAATGGACTTACTTCAGAAGAGCAAATATCAGGGGTTCAGGAATCAAAGAAAAGTCTGATAAATAGGGTAGGGTTTCCTGCCTAAGCAGGGGGTTGGACTAGAAGACCTCCAAGGTCCCTTCCAACTCTGTTATTCTATTCTAAATCTCTGAAGTGCCAGAAAAAAACATAATCTTGCCCTGAAGATGACGCCAGTGCCTTCTCACCTGGCAAGAGGGACCTTCAGAAAAGCTCTGATGGGAGATGGGAGTCATAAGGGGAGGGGACCTACCGGTATGTCCTCTGCCCTTGCTTGCAATCATACTGGGGGGACAGACAAGAACAGAGGGGAAAGTCCAGCGGTGGAAGGAGCTACTGCTTGCTTGGCTCAGAGGAAGAGATGTGAGATGTGGGAAGTGTCTCCTCAATTGAGCTTCACCAATTGTGGCTTAATGACATCCATGATATGTTCTCAGAAATGATGTGGATGGGCTTTGCCATTTCTTTCTTGCAGGATGGGCCTTGCATGTGATTTGTCTTGCTTGCCAAGTTTGAGCCTGTGACTCCTGAGGAAGTGGACAAGGCTATTGGAGCGATGAGCTCCTCCACTTGTTTATTGGACCCGTGCCCCTCCTGGCTGGTCTCAGCCAGCAGGGAGGTGACACGAGGCTGGCTCCAGGCTGTAATCAACGCCTCCTTGAGAGAGGGGTCTGTCCCACAACCTTTGAAGGTTGCGGTGATGAGGCCCCTCCTCAAGAAGCCATCCCTGGATCCAGCAGATTTAAAAAACTTTCGTCCAGTCTCCAACCTTCCCTTTGTGGGGAAGGTTGTTGAGAAAGTGGTGGCGCTCCAACTCCAACGGCTATTGGATGAAACGGATTATCTGGATCCTTACCAATCGGGTTTCAGGCCTGGTTATAGTACGGAAACTGCTTTGGTCGCGCTGATGGATGAT
>QLTV01003258.1:175111-192876 GCA_003457575.1 Thermophis baileyi
CGATCCTAGGTAGAGGTGCTGCTGGGGCTACAATTACAAAAAAAAATAAATAAAACAAATAAAGCCAAAAAAAGATGGCGACCGCATGCACAATGCTGGAAGTCACCTTCTGAGCATGCTCAGAAAAAATATTAGAAAATTTTTTTTTTTAAAAAGATGGCGGCCCCCATGGACTGGCAACCACCGATCCGGATGACGTCACTAGCAGGTCGCTACCGGTTCGGGCGAACCGGTCCGAACTGGGAGTAACCCACCCCTGAACCTAATGAACGTGGTGATGGAGTTCCCACATTTACTGGGTTCACCCAATGCATCGACCATAAATTTGGTCAAAGGTTGATTCACTCAACATGCCAATCCCTAAGAGACCTAACCTAAGTCCAGATGAACCCTTGAAGTAGTCCAGTGTGTTTGGCAACTCAGACCTTTGTGGAAATCTCAGCTGGTGGGTAAATTAAGGCCTTCTGAAAGAGGAGAAAATTTTAAGGGTGGTTGTGTAAGTTTGTGTAAGTTTGGCTCCTATGGGATGCCAGAAGAAAGAACGTGTGTGGATGTGTAGGGTCGGAGGGGTTATGGTCAATGTTCCCTCTAACAAGGGAAATCGCCGCGCGGCAGTTCGAAACTGCTGCGCGGCGATTCCCTATGACGTGCGCGGCCGCGCGGCAACGTTCCCTCTAACAAGGGAAATCGCCGCGCGGCAGTTCAAAACTGCTGCGCGGCGATTCCCTGTCACGTGCGCGGCCGCGCGGCCGCGCACCTTAGAGGGAACAGTGGTTATGGTATGTAAAATCAGGTATATATTTTTTATTGCATGTCAAAATCCTAGAGTTGGAAGTCTCCCTTGAGATCATCCAGTCCACCCTTGCTCAGTGCTGGCATCCAAGTTAAAGCATCTCAGAAAAATGGCTATTTCACTCCTCCTTCAACAAATCGATTATCACCCTGGATCAGAGGCTCTGTCTCTGCTATTAGGAATATTTTAGAGCAGGGGTCCCCAATCCCTGGGCCGCAGTCCAGTACCAGGGTGTGGCCTGTTCGGAAGCGAGCACAGAAGTAGTGGGCGAGCACAGATGCATGCACAGTTCCATTTGGGTAAGTGGGGGCATATGCCCACCACTTGTATAAATGGAGCTGCATGCACATGTTCACCTGCTGTTCGTGCAGAACCACCCCCTCTCCCCCCCCACACACCGGTCCACAAAGCGAGAAAGTTTGGGACCACTGTTTTAGAGTACCATGGCTTAGTTAACTCAGTCTTCGCTGCCCTCTTGCTAAGACTGGGAAATTAGAGGGAAGAAAAAGCTCAAGGACACCTCAAGTCATTTTATCCTTTTTCTAACACAGCCTTTGTGCCCGACGTGAGGCTCGTGGCCGGAGTCGTTGGGGTTGTGGTGGCCACAGTCTTCGCTGCTGTTGGAGTGACTGTCTACGTCAGTAAGTATCTCTTGGGTGGACATAAGGTGCATCATTCACAAAACATGTGGGAGGTGCTGTGCCAACCTCCACACCCTCAAACCTGGTATTTCCCACAAGCTTCCTGATCAGGCTCCCTCTGAACATAACCTCCTGAAGATCCTGGAGACGTGGTCTACATAATACCCTAAGGTGGTGTTTCTCAACCTGGTCAATTTGAAGATATGTGGACTTCAACTCCTAGAATTCCGCAGCCAGGGAATTCTGGGAGTTTGAAGTCCACATGTCTTCAAATTGACCAGGTTGAGAAACATTGCTCTAAGTGATAATGTTGAGGTTGGTTTGCTTTTGGAGATCTGGTCTACACAATATCCTGTGTAATATCCTAAGATTGTGTTTTGTCAACCGTGGCAGTTTGAAGATTGATAAACTTTAACTCTAGAATCCCCCAGCTGACATGCTGCCAAGTGCCAACTTCAGTGTCCCCGAACCTGGCGTTTCCCACAAGCTTCCTGAACACAGCCTCCAAATCTCCTGAAAGTCCTGGAGAACTGGTCCATACGATACCCTAAGCCATTGTTTCTCAACCTTGGCATTTGAAGATGCATGGACGTCTGGCTGTGGAATTCTGGGAGTTGAAGTCCATGCACCTTCAAGCCTCCAAGGTTCCAAAACACCGCCTGAAGCGGTAATATTTAGACTGATTTGCTTTTGAGGATGTTGACCGGATGTGGTCACTTTGGTTTGGAATCTGGAAGCTCCTCTGCCTAACTAGTATCGGTACTTGGCAAACTTCAAGAAACAAGCCAGAGCTGGGCTTGTTGAATGCTGGGATGGGAGACCACTAAGAAATCCAGGGGCTATAAGCTGAACTCAGGAAGTCCAAGAATTAATCAACATTGATCCTGCTTAGCTTCTTTAAACCTGCCAAGGTTAGCTAATGACAGGCTCACGCCCCTGCCTTTGGGAGCCATTCCCTTCTTCCAGGAGGGTTTTCCGACTTCCCAGTCCAGCCCTGGGAAGTTTCTGATGCTGCGGGATGAAGGTCTGAAGCTCTGAACTTCTACCAAAGGCCAGGGGGAAAATGAGGGATCTCTAAGTGAGAACATCATCTCTGACTTCTTGATTCTGTTTTGCAGAAAAATGTGGCAGAAACACGTACAGAACAGCATCAGGTGAGTGACCTTGAAATGTAATTTTGGTACAAGTTGCCCTTGGGATGGAAGGGGGAACGATCCCGATTAGCCCAAATGAAACTGTGGCAGGTTTACAGCTTCCTTGCAATGAGAAATACAGGTAGTCCTCGACTTACAACCACAATGGAGCCCAAATTTTATGTTGCTAAGTGAGAAATTTGCTAAGTGGATTTTGCCCCATTTTTATGACATTTCTTGCCACAGTCATTAAGTGAAATCACTGCAGTTGTTAACTTAGTACACGGTTGTTAAGAGAATCTGGCTTCCCCATTGACTTTGCTTGTCAGAAGGTTGCAAAAGAGGATCACATGACCCTGGGACACGCAACCGTCATAAATGTGACTCAGTTGTCAAGCATCCAAATGTAAATCACGTAATGCTGGGGAATGTGTGAACAATGGTCATAATGATCTATCCCTATTGTATGTACACTGAGACTTATGCACCGGTGACAAATTCCTTGTGTGTCTAAATCACACTTGGCCAATAAAGAATTCTAATTGTAATACTAATAAGTCACTGTTTTCAGTGCCATTGTAACTTTGAACCGTCACTAAATGAAATGTTGTAAGTCAAGGACTACCTGTATGGGATCCTGCTACATACAGGTAGTCTTCAACCTACAAGCCTTCATTTAGTGACCATTAGAAGTTACGACGGCACTGAAAAACGTGACTGATGACCATTTTTCACATTTAAAACTGTTGCAGTATCTCCATGGTCATATGATCAAAATTTGGACACTTAGCTATTGCCTTGTATTTATGACGGTTGCCTTGTCCTGGGGTCACGTGATCCCCTTTTGCGACCTTCTGACAAGCAAAGTCAATGGAGAAGCCAGATTCACTTAACAACCATGTTACTAACTTAACAACTGCAGTGATTCACTTAACAACTGTGCTAAGAAAAGTCGTAAAATGGGGGCAAAAGTCACTTAACAACTGTCTTGCTTAGCAACAGAAATTTGGGGCTTAATCGTGGTCGTAAGTCAAGAATTACCTATAGAAGTAAGTTTGTATATATCCATATATTTACTGATTGATTAGTTAGAATTTCTAAACTGCCCAGTATTCAAATCTCTCTGGGCAGTTCACAATAAAACACACAAACAAAAATTGAGTGAAACATATAGAGGCTGTAGCAAAAGTTATGGCCATCAGCCAACCACAATATGTTTTATTAATTTTTTTTCAGCCTTGATCCAGAGACAAACCTCTAGAGATAGAAAAATGGCAATAAATGAAACCAATTGTTGGCTGTGCATAATAATCCCTTTGAAACTTTGCATAAGAGTTTGTTTGGGGAAAACAGAGGAAAATGGTGCTGGGGCAGAGTAACTGGTGGGAGATGGGGCCAACATGAGCAAACGACAACCAGGGTCATTTTTTTTGCATGAGAACACATACACA
This sequence comes from Thermophis baileyi, assembly GCA_003457575.1. NCBI lineage: Eukaryota > Metazoa > Chordata > Lepidosauria > Squamata > Dipsadidae > Thermophis > Thermophis baileyi. Next base: position 179,130 of record QLTV01003258.1, read on the forward strand.
CACGCACACGCACGCACACATGCACGCACGCATGCGCGCGCGCGCACACACACACACACACGTCTGAGACATTTTTATAGGGAACGATAGGGGCCATCATCTTTGGTTTCCTGCTATATTTTAGAAAAACTGCTACCGAGGCCTGGCTATGTTTGATTGCATTGGCTTTTTTTTAAAATGATGTCCATCACATTCATGTCGCACAGATTTTGGAAAAACCCTGTTCTGGATCAGGGGTCTCCAAACTTGGCAACTTGAAGTCTTGTGGAGGTCAACTCCCAGAATTCCCCAGACTTGAAGTTGAGAGTTGAAGTGAGAGTTGAAGTCCATAAGTCTTAAAAGTTGCTAGATTTGGAGATCTCCGTTCTATATGATGGTTGACGGGAGATGACAGATAGCAAGAGGTTTAAGAGGTTTATGGTTTAAAAAAGTGTACACGTGGGACATGCCCAGGACTTTGCGTTTCGTGTATGTGATCTATTGTTTGACTAAAAGGGACATGCTATTTTCCCCTAAAATCTTGTTTTTTCTCATCTCTTTGTTACAGCCAGCATACAGGATTTTGAAAGTCCTCCAGTGGTAAGTAGGGGATGCAGGTCTGTAGGTTCACATCTCTTTCATGGGGGGCAGAAAAAGCATACCCCCAGCTCTGCAATAAAAAAAGATCTATTTATTTATTTATCAAATTTATATAGCGGCCCATCTCACTGAAAACAACCCTTGGGTGGTACTCATATATTCTTTTCTTTGATCAAAATGGTCAATTTAGCCATCTCTGCTAGCTCCATCGACTTTTGTAGCCATTCATCCATGGCGGGAATCAAAATGTCCTTCCAGAGTTCCAAATTTTTTTCCATTAAGCCCCCCCTCCCCACAAAGTTTCTTGTTTTATTTTTCTATTCACTTTAAGAATTTTCTGTATTAGAATAAGAATCCTAGATTCTTGTTACGGTATTATTTAGGTGGATTGTGTCGTGCTATTGTTATTCATTGTTTTAATCCTTTCTTTTTTTTCCACAGAATTGAAGTGTGTATCACTTAGAATCATCTGTACTCAAAGCCGCCTATAAGTCTAAGTAAAAGATAGCCGGTCAAAGAGACCGACTGACTGAACAACCTCTGGGAATTTACTAGTCTACTTGCTACAAGGACTATTTGATGTTTTAACATCATACACTGTTTTTTTTCCTCCTCTTCCTGTTATGAAGCCCACTTGGCAGATAAAACCAGAGCAAAGGCGATTTCCACAGAGGACCTGCTGTGAATCACTTGGTGCTCCTCAAGGATCTGGTGCGTAGCTAAAAAAAAAAAATGCTAGTATTGTTCTAGCCATCAGGGAGAGTTCAAGCTGTCTACACCTTTATTTTGAGTACCATTGGCCGTTTTCTGAGGTCTCACAATTCGAAGAATTATCAAGTACCAATCAAGGGGAACATTTGTAGCTCAGGGTTGAAATGAAATCATCAGGCTAGTCTGATGAAGTTAGAATAGCACTGAGGGTGTTACTAGTTTGGGTAATGTAATGTCTGCAAGAAAACAACCAAGCTCAGAGAGCACCAAGGACACCTCAACTATAAAATAGCATAACAGAGTGATTTTAAATTAATGCTGAGTTGCACAGGAACAAAGTAGGGCAAAGAGAGCCATTATGGCTAAACTTTTGGCCTGGGAGCAGGAAGATCCAAGATCTAGTCACTCCTTAGCCATGGAAGATTTTTTGGGAGACCCTCTTGCTCAACTGTAAGACTGTGAGTTCTAGTCCTGTCTTGGGCCTGAAGTTAGCTGCGTAACATTGGGCCAGTCATTCTCTTACAACCCCAGGAAGCAAGCAAGGGCAAACCCTTTTGCAATCACATCAAAAGAAAATAGATACAAAATAACAGAGTTGGAAGGGAACTTGGAGGTCATCTAGTCCAACCCCCTGCCCAATCAGGAGACCCTGTACCAAGGGTGAAATCCAGCAGGTTCTGACAGGTTCTGGAGAACCGGTAGCGGAAATTTTGAGTAGTTCGGAGAACCGGTAGCGGAAATTTTGAGTACTTCAGAGAACTGGCAAATACCGCCTCTGGCTGGCCCCAGAGTGGGGTGGGAATGGGGATTTTGCAACATCCTTCCCCCAGGAGTGGGGAGGGAATGGGGATTTTGCAGTATCCTTCCCCTGCCACTTGCACCAAGCCACGCCCACCAAGCCATGCCCACAGAACCGGTAGTAAAAAAATTTGGATTTCACCACTGCCCTGTACCATTTCTGACAAGTGGCTGTCCAGCCTCTTCTTGAAAGCCTCCAGTGGGACTACCTGTACGAATCTAACCAATCATAAAACCAGAACACTGAACTTTTAAAATGAATAATAAGGGTGGGAGAGGAATGGCCCCTCTTTATGCAGAATGCTGTTTTGACTCCTGAATTAAACCAATAGTCAGAGTTAATACTCTGAAGAATTAACTAAACTGCAGCTAACATGCTGCGTTCAGATGTATCGGTTCAGCTTCTATAATCTGAATTCACACAGTACACTGAATTGTCAGCTACCCAAGAGGACTGGTTTAGCACACACACATACACACAAATATAGCAGACAAATGAATGAGGGCACTGGAATTTTAATTGAACTGGTTAAACGTGTCACAGAATGTAAGACTGGAGGGAATTTAGAGGTCATCTAGTCCACACCTCTCCCTGATATTCGTACAAACATCACTACTATGTTTGGTATGCATTCATCAAGGTCAATGCGCCTCCTAATCTGATGCTCCTTAGATAAATTGGGATTAGAGTTCCCAACCAGCATCATTCCAGGATTAGGAAGGTTCACATAATCTATTATTTATATTTTTGTACTTTGGTTATTTTAAATTAGCTACTTTTTTTTACAGTATTATGCTTTAAAAGGTTTGTATGCTTGAATAAAGTTGTTCATAAATCTAATAAATACCTGACTTGTCTTTACATCATCGGCATCAACACTTACTGATGAAGAAGGAAATTGTCATTATTTGTAAAATGCCCAGAGTCATTTAGCAATAGCAATAGCATTTAGATTTATATACCGTTTCACAGTGTTTTACAGCCCTCTCTAAGCAGTTTACAGAGTTAGCATATTGCCCCCAACAATCTGGGTCCTCATTTTACCCACCTCGGAAGGATGGAAGGCTGAGTCAACCTTGAGCCGGTGAGATTTGAACCGCCGAACTGCAGCTAGCAGTCAGCTGAAGTAGCCTGCAGTGCTGCACTCTAACCACTGCGCCACCGCGGCTCATTTAGTGAGATGGGTGGTGTATAAGTTTGATGAATAAATCAATCAGGAACTGTGAGTTGTGATTCAGGGCTACGCTATGTTTAAGTGTACAGGAAATATTTTTTTTAAAAAAAATTACAAATTTAACAATTATTTAATTTTGAGATTGAATCAAAATGGTTTTAATTCTGGATTTATTTGCAAAACATGTTGATGTTGTGTTAAGCCCAAGGCTGAACTGATGTCTTTTGCACACATTTGGTAGGTTAGTGTGTAGAAGAAAACCTCTGTTTGCATTACATACTTGGAGAAATCATTCCGTTTGCACATAACCCTGGGTTGTACGGAAGACCTGGCTATGATGTGACTAGGCTGTTTCAGCTGGGAAGTTTTCTTGACAAGTTTGCCACTAGCATTTTCTTCCAGAATTTTTCTCGGGGAGCGGGGATTGCAAGGTGAATCACCATCAGAAGAGCTGGAAGGGACCTTGGAGGTCTTCTAGTCCAGCCCCCTGCTCAAACAGGAGATCCTATACCATTTCAGACAAGTGGCTGTCCCGTCTCTTCTTAAAAACCTCCAGTGATGAAGCAGCCACAACATCTGAAGGCAAGCTGTTCCACTGGTTAATTGTCCTCACTGTTAGGAAGTTTCTCCTCAATTCCAGGTTGCTTCTCTCCTTGATTAGTTTCCATCCATTGCTTCTTGTCCTGCCCTCTGGATGCTTTGGAAAATAAGTTGAGCCCCTCCTCTTTGTGGCAGCCTCTCAAATACTGCTATCATGTCCCCCTTGGTCCTTCTTTTCTCTAGACCAGCCAAACCCAAATCCTGCAACCGTTCTTCATACGTTCTAGTCTCCAGGCCTTTAATCATCTTAGTTGCGCTTCTTTGCACTTTTTCCAAAATCTGAACATCTTTTTTGTAATGTGGTGACCAATACGGGATTCAGTATTCCAGGTGTGGCCTTACTAAGGCTTTATAAAGCGGTACTAAAACAGCACGTGATTTTGATTCTATGCCTCTATTTATTTTTCCTTGTGGAGAAATGTTGGGGTTCAGCTTCTTCTTCCCGCTTTGGCCTCCTTAGGAAGAACTGATGCTTTCAAATTGTGGTGTCGGCGAAGACTCTCCAGAGATCCTAGGGCTGCAAGGAGATAAAATCAGTTGATCCTAATGGAAATCAACCCCGATTGTTCTTTGGAAGGAAACATACTGAAGCTGAAGCTCAAATACTTTGGCCCTAAGAGAGAAAGACCCTGATGATGTTGGGAAAGAAGGAGGGCAAAAGGAGAAGGGGACAGCAGAGGATAAGATGGTTAGATAGTGTCATGGACGCAAATGAACATGGATTTGGGCAAAGTTCAGGAGACAATGGAGGACAGAGGGTCTTGGCGTGCTTTATAAAACCATGGTCAAACTTGGCCTCCTTTAAGACTTGTGGACTTCAACTCCCAGAATTCCCCAGCCAGCATGGGGAATTCTGGGAGTTGAAGTCCACAAGTCTTAAAAGTGGCCAAGTTTGGAGAACCTGCTCCACGGAGTTGCGAAGAGCGGGACAAGATTTAGCAACTGAACAACAACAAAGGATTAAGCAACGGGTTTTCTTGGTCGCCCGGGTTTTCCCGCCTAAATCCGCCAGCCTCGTCTCTCTTCCAGCCTCGCCTTTCGAGGTCTGAGGCTTTCAAGGGCGCTTAGCAGCCACGGCCTCCCTCAGGCCCACCCCGCAAAAGGCTTCTTTGCCAGGGAGGGGGCGTGGCCGGAACGCCACTTCCTCCTCCTCCTTAGTTGTCCCTCTAGGCTTCGCGACTCGCTTTCCTTAACCCTTGAGTGGAGACTCCAAAACTTCCCTCCTCCCTTTTTTTAAAGGGCGCCTTCCAGCTGATATTTCTTCACCTAATCTGGTTTAAGGTTCCTCCCGCCAGCCTTTGCTATCCCTCTCCCGGTCCAGCCTAGAGGGAAACAAACAAACAAACAAACAAAGGTAACAGAATCACAGAATCGCAGAGTTGGAAGGGACCCTGGCCTGGAGGTCATCTAGTCCAACCCCACCTCCGCATTCCCTGGCAAAGGCAGTCATATACTGAGCGTCACAATTTATTCGACATTTAAACGCCCCATTTAGGTACCAATAAAGGAGAATAGTGGTAGCTCAGGTTTAAAAGGAGAGGTCTTTGGTGCCCTCTGAGCTGGCATGCTTTCTGGCAGAGGTGTCATTACCCAAAACGATGATGTTTGTTTATTATTTATTTATTTAGAACATTTATATTGCTGCCTACTCTCACAAGGTGACTTACAGGACATAAAAACAAGAAATAACAATAACAATAAAATAATAGTAAAATATAGGTAGTCCTCGACTTACGACTACAATTGAGCCCCAAATTTTTGTTGCTAAGTCAGACATTTGTTAAGGGAGTTCACCCCATTTTACGACCTTTCTTAGCACAGTTGTTAAGTGAATCACTGCAGCTAATAAGTTAGTAACACCACCGTTAAGTGAATCTGGCTTCCCCATTGATTTTGCTTGTGAAGCGTTTGCAAAAGGGGTGGGGAGGTCACATGACCTTGGGGCACTGCGACCGTCGTAAGTATGTAACCAGTTGCCAAGCATCTGAATTTTGATCCAACGATCATGGGGATGCTGCAAAGGTTGTAAGTGTGAAAAATGGTCGTCAGTCACTTTTTTCAGTGCCATTGTCATTCTGAACGGTCAGTAAATGAATTGTTGTAAGTCGAGGATTACCTGTAATAGTTCCCCACCCCGGTGATAACACACATTCATCCCAGCCATTTAATGGGCTCCATCCCCAGACCCACTGGCAGATACTATACAGGTAGTCCTCGGCTTATAACAGTTCATTTAATGACGGTTCAAAGTCACAATGGCACTGAATAAAATGACTTATGACCATTTTTCACACTTATGTCCATTGTAGCATCCCCACGGTCACGTGATTTACATGCGGATGCCTGACAACTGACTCACATTTATGACAGTTGCAATGTCCTGGAGTCGTGTGATCCCCTTTTGCGACCTTCTGACAAGCAAAGTTGACGGGGAAGCCAGATTCTCTTAAATGACCATGTTACTAATTTAACAACTGCAGTGATTTACTTAACAAATGTGGCAGGAAAGAAAAAGGCGTAAAATGGGGCAAAACTCACTTAATAAACTTCTCGCTTAGCATCATAAATTCTGGGGTCAATTGTGGTCGTAAGTCAAGGACCCGCCTGCAATTTGAGTAATGTAACTGATGATGTGACCTAGTTTGGGTAACTGTTACATGAAAACAAGCCAACTCAGAGAACACTAAGGACTTCTCCCCCCCCAAAAAAAGGAAGAGACTTGCCGGGCGTGGAGAATGGTAGAAGGAGTCCCCGTCCTCTCCCCATTCGCAGGAAGGCGCCGGGTCGGGGAAGGCGGCGTCCTAACCTTTGCCGGCTGTATCTCCGAGGAAGAGACGGGAAGAGAAGCTTCTCCTGCCAGCGCAGAGTTAAAGGCGGCGAGGGGAGTTGCCCCGCCCCCTCCGTGGGAAAGGCGGTCCGGATTTTCCCACGCCCGAGGGAGAGCGTTGCGCGCTTGTGGGGGGACGGGGACGGGACAGGTCCGCGATCGGAAAACCGAGGGGGACGATGTCGCTGGTCCGGGCCAGGACTTCCCCTGGAGGAGCGAAAAAGGCTGCGGGGGAGCCCGAGCAGGTAGGAGGAGGAGGAGGGGGAGGGAGAGAGGCGAGCCGGGCGCTTCTGCATCCGAGAGACAAGAAAGGCCCCGCGGAGGTCTCCTTTCTCGGCTTCTTTGAGTGGGTTCTCTGAAACGGGCCTCTCTGCGATGTCTGTGTTGTAAGCTCCGAGTAAACCTTGAGCAGGCACTCGAGGCCCGCGCTGGGGTGTATCTGCCCATATTCCTCTCGCTGCCTCCATGCCTGCTTGCTGCTTTTGTACTTAAACTTAGCGCGCTGCACAATGGGGGAGACGGCGACCCCTCCTCCTCCTCCTGGAGCCCATTACAACGCAGAGCATCGCCTGCAGCCGGGCGGCCCAGCCAGGGCACGGAGAAAAGTCGCACGTCTCCCCCAGCGGCCAAGGTGTGCACAGCACCAACAAGGGCTGGAAAAAGAGGCAAGTAGAGGGGCGCTTCACTCCCGCTCTGGAATACGGAGCAAGTCTCCATTCGCTGCAGTCGCCCTTCTCTTCTCAGGGCAGGCGAGGAGTGAGGGGGGGGAGGGGCCACCCAGTGGTGGGATCATCTGACAGGGAGCCGCAGGAGAGGGCCCAAAGAGCCGCATGTGGCTCTAGAGCCGCACCCCCGATTTAGTGACTGAAATTACAATGGCACTGAAAAAAGTGACATGACTGTTTTTCACACTTGTGACTGTTGCAGCATCCTCATGATGATCAAAATTCAGATGTTTGGTGACTGACTCATATTTAGGACGTTTGCAATGTCCCGGGATCATGTGGTCACCTTTTGGGACCTTCTGAGAAGCAAAGTCAATGGGGAAGCCAAATTCACTTAACAACTCTGTTACTCACTTAACAACGGCAGTGATCCACTTAGTGGCAAGAATGTTGTAAATTGGGACAAAACTCACTTAACAACTGTCCCGCTTAGCAACAGAAATTTTGGGCTCAGTTATTGTCGTAAGTCGGCGACTGGCTATATAGGCAAGTTCTTCCTGTTTTATTTCTGGGTGGAAGCAGAGATAAAAATGTTTGTTCTCTTCATGTTTGTACCACCCAAAGAGCTAGAAATGCAAAGCACTTTTATAAATGTATAGCCCTTTTTATATACATGGTAACGTATTTCCTTTGATTTTCTGTCAAAGGAATACTTCTGGCTCTGGGATCTGGTCAGATATCCTTATTAGATGAAAATCTGCCAGCTGAAGGCTTCAAGGAAGAAGAAAACAACTTTACAAGCAATTTGTCAGTTGGTTGGTGGGATCCTGGTGAATTTGGTAAGTTGGGTGGGGAGATGTGAGAGATTTGGGGGCAGACTGGGAAAAAATGGATTAGACATTAGTTATCAGGAGCTGGAATAAATCACGGTTCATAGCTTGTCTCATAAACAGCAACTCAGCTTAGGTGGTGAGAAATCTGGGTCGAAATATTTGCAAACCTTCAAAGAGATTCAGTCTGAATTAACTCATCGTAAACCAGGCTGGGAAAATTCTTCTTGCAGTTTCTGAGGTGTCGTCTTCTTCCAAGACTAGTTGAAAGAGATCTTGCTGAAATCTGTGGCATTCTTGCCCGGTTGCAAGATCAGTTGGCATGTGGGGTAACCTGCATATACATACTCAAACACACAATGAGGTGCGGTGGCTCAGTGGTTTAAAAACACTGGAGAAGTCTGTGCTCCAGCAGTTCGAGTCCTAGCATTGCGTGATGGGGTGACCTCCTGTCACTTGCCTTGGCTTCTGCCAACCTAGCTGTTCGAAACCATGCTGCATGCAAGTAGATAAATAGGTATCACTTCGGTAGGAAAAATAATGGTGCTTCGTGCAGAAGTACGAACTCAAATGGTGCCGGACCGGCTTAAATGTGATGCCAGAACATGAAGTGACATCAGTGGAGTGAAAAAGAGAGAAAAGGCCTTGGAAGACACTGCAGGACAACATTAGCCATTCTGAGTGTGGAGCTGGTTCGCCCCCTCTGGTGCACTTCTGGATAGTGCACAAGAATGAACCAAACAGACTAGCAATCTTAAGCAGCGAAAAAACTACTTTGTATTAACATTGTAGTCTTCTGGTTATTATACCATTGCTATACATTAAATAAATAAACACACACACACACACACACACACACACACACACACACAAACACCTGCAAAATTTTATCCTTGGCTTACTGGATAGCAGTTAGTGGCAAACATAGAACCTAACATTCAGCATTTATTCCTCTTTGTCCCCCGTTTGTCTCATCTGCCCTGCACCCCGAATTTCTTTCTCCATTGGTGTCTTTCTCTCTTTGTTCTTGCAGGTGATAAAAAAGAGAATGCTACGAATAGCGAAGAGCAGAGCAGAGAAACTCTGTCACATCAGACAGGGAAAAGGAGACCCATTTCAACTGAAAATGTGAGCTTTGATGAATTATGGGTGCAGCAAGGAGACTGTGCGGGAAACAGAGACAACCAAGATCTGGCAGGAAAGACTGGGAAATTCAACTCTTCTTATGGAAAACAATTGGCTGAGATCTCCAGCCCTGCAACCCCAAGCAAAGTCCTGGAATCAGAGAGGCCGTGCAAGTGTTTGGAGTGCGGGAAGGGTTTCAAAGAGAAGATGCACCTTGTGGTACATCAGCGAATCCACACAGGGGAGAAGCCATTTCAGTGCTCGGACTGCCGAAAGAGTTTCAGTCGGAGTCATCACCTGATTGGCCATCAGAGGACCCACTCGGGAGAGAAGCCTTTTCTGTCCCGAATGCGGGAAACGCTTCATTGATAACAGCAACCTCACCAAATATAAGCGAATCCACACGGTCGAGAAGCCTTTTAAATGCACAGAGTGCGGAAAGAGCTTCAACCACAGTAGCACCCTCTCCTCCCATCAAAGGATCCACACGGGGGAGAAACCGTACACGTGTGCTGATTGCGGGAGGAGTTTCAGCCAGTGGACAAACCTGAACACGCATCAGCAGCTACATATGGAGGAGAAACCCTACAAATGCTCGGAATGTGGAAAGGGCTTCTGTCAGAGTAGCAGTCTGTCTTATCATCAGAGAACCCATGCAGAGGAAAAACCGTATAAGTGTTCTCAGTGCGAAAAGACCTTCACATGTGCCAGCACCCTTGTATTACACCAGAGGATCCATACTGGGGAGAAGCCGTTTGCTTGCTCAGAATGTGGTAAGAGCTTTACTCAGCGGATACACCTAACTCGACACCAGAGAATCCACACTGGAGAAAAACCATACGAGTGCCCAGACTGTGGGAAATACTTCAGGCAGTGGACGAGTCTTACGACGCATCAGAAAGGGCATACATTGGAAAAACCATATATATGTTTAGAGTGTGGCAAGAGTTTCTCTCAAAATAGCGGTCTGTCGTATCATCAAAAATCTCACACGAGTGACAAGCCGTATAAGTGCTCCGAGTGTGCAAAAAACTTTGCTTATAGCAGTACTCTCACTTTACACCTGAGAATCCATTCTGGGGAGAAACCGTTTGCTTGTACAGAGTGTGGAAAGAGCTTTACTCAACGGATACACCTGACTCGACATCAGAGGATCCACACGGGGGAGAAACCTTACATCTGCTCGGAATGTGGGAAGAACTTCCGGCAATGGACGCACCTTATTGCTCACCAGCGAGTTCACAGAGGAGAAAAATCGTGCAAATCAGAGGGCCAATTTCTGGCCTACCAGACATTGCTGAATTACAACTCACAACACTCCTCCTCATTTCCTGTGATAGCAGGAGCTGGTGGTACTTGTAATGCAGCTACAACCACTGAGTCACCAGTTTTCCAGTCCTCATAGCAGTTGGATTTTTCAGTAGAGAGTTGGCACTTAAATTCTGTGCCAAGTTAGTTTCTAGAACTGGGGGAATGTTCATTCAAGCCAATATATCTATCCTTTTTTCCTAATGCTTTGGATTTTAAAGATGGCGAGGAAGGAATCTATAGGCTATTGTAAACCAGTTTGTAATGTGGTCGTTCCATTTTACATGAACTAAAATCTCAGTCATCTCCAAGGCTGATCCAGTGAAAAGTGTCGGTTTACAGATGTGTTTTAGAGGTAATTGGAAAAACCATATATATGTTTTTACTTTTTATTGAGGATTACCTCAATAGAGGCAATCCTCAATTGAACCCAAAATTTCTGTTGCTAAGGAAGACAAGTGAGTTTCACCCCATTTTATAACTTTTTAAAACTTTTCTTGCCACCTTTGTTAATTGCAGTTCTTAATATAGTTGTTAAATGAATCTGACTTCATCATTGAATTTGCTTGTCAGAAAGTTGCAAAAAGTGACCACATGATTCCAGGTCACTGCAACTGTCATAAATATGATGTAGGAGGTTTAATGATGAACATTGTTAATATGTGGTTGTTTTTTACGTGGATTTTTGTTTCATTTTTGTATTTTTGATTGTGTAGTCAACGCACTTAGTCTTGGATTTCCTTGTTTCTTCCCCACCTCCTGTCTTTGTGATCTCCTGCCCAATGACATATAATAGAGAATATGAAAGTTTGCTGATTCTTAGTGCTGTTTTGGTCCATCCCAGGCAAGAGTTGGTTTTTCTATGGATATCGAGTGTAATAAATACGATGGTCTTCACTGTACCACATATTTTCTTTTCTTATTGCCTTGCAAAACATTTCCAAAGGGAGTTTGAGCCCTTTAGACTAGGAATCCAATATCAGGTAGGTGTTCTGACCTAGGCTTCCTAAAGTAAATAACATGGCACAAACCCCTTTTATTTGTAACAGCTGCTAATTAATCTTCATTAGCAGTCGTCATAAGTCCAAACAAAAGTAAAGCAAGTCTTTTAGTTGTAACGGCTAAAGTCTTTCAAGGACAGGCAGATAAGACACACAAACCTTGCTCTGCTTTGGCAAACTGCCAAAGACCAATTTGCAGGAAAAACGTGGCAAGTTCAAACAGGAACAAAGAATGAATCCGAGTTGCAATGACTAGAACGAGAGATGAACTGAGTTGCTTCCTACACCGAACCCTGGTGTGTTCTTTACTTATATAGCCTATGGGAGGGGCCAATTATCCCCAAGCCTTACTCCCGAGTAGTCCTTCTCCTCTGCAACTGTTTTTGCCTTCTGGCAGCTCTGCGCCTACACGCATTGAGAAAGGCTCCTCCTATTCCTCTTCCTCGCTCATGTCAGTCTCTGGAGGTTCTGCAGGCGGGACAGAGCTCCCCAATGGCCCTGGCTGGATCCCTGCCTCTGGCACCGAGTCTTCTCCAGCCTCCAGGCCTGGCCCAGGTTCCTCCCCAGCCTCCTCGCTGTCCGACTCTGCTGCCAGCTCCGCAGGCCGCTGGCGGACCACAACAGTAGGTTTTATTTTGTATGGCGTAACAGAATACAGAAGAGAAGGACCAGTGAAGAGAAGGACCAGGGGAGATATGATATAGCAGTGTTCCAATATTTGAGGGGCTGCCACAGAGAGGGTCAAGCTATTTTCCAAAGCACCCAAAGGCCAGACAAGGAATAATGGATGGAAACTGATCAAGGAGAGATTCAACCTAGAAATAAGGAGACATTTCCTGACAGAGCAATCAACCAATGGAACAGCTTGCCTTCGGAGCAGTGGTGAAATCTACTTACCTTCCCTACCGGTTCGGAAGCGCGTGCTTTGTGCACGTTTTTTCACCCTCTGCGCATGCGCAGAATGCTTTGCGCATGCGCAGAGGGTTAAAAACAAGAAAATGGTGATGTCCGGGCAGGTGGGCGGAGCCTTGCGCTGCCGCCGCTACTGGTTCTCCGAACCACCGGCGGCGGCCACTACCAGTACGCCCAGACCGGGCCGAACTGGTAGCATTTCACCCCTGCTTCGGAGGTTGTGGGAGCTTCATCACTTGGGACTTTCAAGAAGAGATTGGACTGCCATTTGTCAGAAATGGTGTAGGGTCTCCTGCTTCGATGGGGGGTTAGACTGGATGACCTACAAGGTCCCTTCCAACTCTGCTAATCTGTTAATACAACATGAGTGCATAAAATACACCAAAGCAGCATATAAAATGTGTATCAAAATATAAAACACCAGTAATGTGAATTATCTTTAAAAAGCACCGTATGAATGATGAATAAAATTATGGATAAATTATGTACAAGCGGTGACTAGAATGGCTAGACCTATAGCCAGGTATCTAGCTCGCCCTTGAGATGATGTATTTCTTGCAGAGATCCAGAGAACCTTCTGAGGGGGCATGTTTTTTGAGGTTTTCGCGGGTATTTGTATGTAGGTCTGTGGTTATTCGGGTTTTCTCCCGCGTGAAGTTGGAGATGTCATTGCAACGTTTCGACGAAGTCTCATTCGTCATCTTCAGGCTGATTATCAGGCTTGTGTCTTCAGCCTCCTGCTTCTAGGAGCAAATTTTTATATATATATATATTCATTCAAACGTGTATATGATTACAGATAAAGTATAAACATGATTGTGAAAAAATTAATAAGTACAAGCATGGTTATGAGTACATGATACTTTACGAGTACGACGTTAGGACAGGGATGGTAGGCACGCTGGTGCGCTTATGCACGCCCCTTACAGACCACTTAGGAATGAGGTGAGGTCAACGGTAGACAGTCTAAGTTTAAAGTTTTGGGGGTTTGGGGAAGAAACTACAGAGTCAGGTAATGTATTCCAGGCATTGACCACTCTGTTGCTGAAGTCTAATTTTTTGCAATCAAGTTTGGAGCAGTTTACATTAAGTTTGTATCTATTGTGAGCTCGTGTATTGTTTCGGTTGAAGCTGAAGTAGTCATTGACAGGTAGGACATTGTAGCATATAATTTTGTGTGCTACACTTAGGTCAGATCGAAGGCGGCGTAGTTATA
>QLTV01003258.1:226774-240747 GCA_003457575.1 Thermophis baileyi
GAGGGTGAGGAGGGGGGGGAGAAAGAGGAGAGGAGAGGGGGAAGGGAAGTAGTTTAGGAGGAGAAGGAGGAAAGGAAAGAAGAAAGGGAAGGAAGGGTTGTAAAATAGGAAAGAGGGATGGTAAAGAAAGCAACCTTGAACCAGATAAAGAAATAAGATAAATATAAGATATATGTAAAATGATTGTATAAAAGAATGAAATGAAAAAGGAGATGATAAATATGTGGAATGTTTATATGGAATTAAAAATAAAAAAAATTTTCAGAAAAGGAATGCAGTACTGCAGGCTAACTCACTGCCAACTGCCAGCAGTTCGAATCTCACCAGGCTGAAGGTTGACTCAGCCTTCCATCCTTCTGAGATCATTAAAATGGGGATACGGATTGTTGGGGGCAAGAGGCTGACTCTGTGAACCGCTTAGAGAGGGCTGTAAAGCACTGTGAAGCGGTATATAAGTCTAAGTACTATTGCTATTGCTAAAGTCAATGGGGAAGCCAGATTCACTTAATAATTGTGTTATTATCTTAAGAAGTTTAGTGATTCACTTCACAAGGTGCACATGGGGCAAAACTCACTTAACAGCTGTCTCCCTTAGCAACAGAAATTTTGGACTCAATTGAGGTCGTGCGCCGAGGACTAGCTGTAGGAAATAAAGACTGACTTCAATATTTAAGGTGCTGATTATCATTATAAAGTTCTGTGTGGGTCAGTTTCTGCTTATGCCCCCCCTCATATCAGGGGGTTTGATTTGAGGGTCACAGGGATGAGTGTCCCAGTGGCTGCTCCCCTCTCGAAACTGCTAACCCCAAATTCTTTTATTTGTGGTGCAGAAGAATGAAGGGAGGGTCTACACTTGCTCTGGGAAATTTGGGGCCTTTTGATATGAAGAGATGGAGACAATGTAAATCTTTGCTGCTGTTCATAGTTCTGCCTGCTTTAGTTTTATTTGTACTACTTAACTATTTCTTAACTATAGGAGTTTTGCTCCTATGGAATAATAGTAACCATAACTATATTATTATATCTACAGTATATCTCTATATCTCAATGCAATTTAGGATTGCATTGGCTTTTTTGGCTGCCACCTCACACTGTTGATTCATATTTAATTGGTTGTCCACTAAGATTCCAAAATCCCTCTCACAATTACTGCTATTAAGCCTGGTTTCACCCAATCTATATGTGTACTTTTGGTTTTTCTTGCCTAAGTGTAAGACTTTATTTTTCTCTACATTGAATTTCATTTTGTTAGATAGGGCCCAGTGTTCAAGTCTGGATCTTGAGCCTATCTTCTAGAGCCGAGGTGGTGCAGTGGTTAGAGTGCAGCACTGCAGGCTACTTCAGCTGACTGCTAGCTGCAGTTCGGCAGTTCAAATCTCACCGGCTCAAGGTTGACTCAGCCTTCCATCCTTCTGAGGTGGGTAAAATGAGGACCCAGATTGTTGGGGTCAATATGCTGACTCTGTGAACCGCTTAGAGAGGGCTGTAAAAGCACTGTGAAGCGGTATATAAGTCTAAGTGCTATTGCTATTGCTATTGCTATTGTTAGCTATTCCTGCCAGCTTAATATCATCTGAAAATTTGGTAAATTCTCCTTCTATTCCATCATCTAAATTGTTGATGAAGATATTGAAGAGTACTGGCCTAAGACGGAAGCTTGTGGTACCCCACTGCTTACTTCCCTCCATGTAGACATAGTACCATTAAGGACTACTCATTGAGTATAGTTTGCCAGCCAGTTACAAATCCATCTGATGGTAATGCTGGTAATCCAGTCGTCTGATAGTTCCCCGGTGCTCCAGGACTTGTGAAAGATGTGGTATAGTGGTTCTGAGATGACATCTGCCAGCTCCAGAGGTGGTATTCGACTGGTTCGGACCGATTCGGGCGAACCAGTAGTGGAAATTTTACCTGGTTCGCCGAACCGGTAAATACCACCTCTGGCTGGCCCCGCTCGCCGCTCGCTCCTTCTGGCCGCTCACCGCTCGCCCCTTCTGGCCGCTTGCCGCTCGCCCCTTCTGGCCACTTGCTGCTTGCCCATTCCAGCTGCTTGCCGCTCGCCCCGCCCACCCCCACCCTATATATGTTGCCTTCACCACACGGCCCAGCTAATTGCCTCGCCAGTCGCCTCGCCAACACCCGCTCAGCTCAGCTCACCAAAGGTAAGCAATGCATGCTGCCCACTCACACTTCGCCTTGGGTTGGGGGACAGGGCCTCAGGGACACGCCATTCTCCGAGGCCCCAGAGCCGCCACCCGCCTCGGCCAGGTCAGGGAACGTGCCATTCCCCGGCTCCGGCCTTGCCCCGGAGCCGCCATCTGCTCTCCCTTCGCCAGTCGCATGCGTCGCCCCATTTCCCCTGCTTCACAGGCCCCGGCCCTAGCCCCGCTTCCTCCCCCACAACCGCCTCTTTCTTCAGGCTTACCTTCCTCCCGTGGCGGCTGGTGGCAGAGGGGAAGGTAAGCTCTCTTTTTTGGTGCAACTGCGAGAAGCCTCCTAGCCGCCGCCTCTTTGCCAGCCGCTTCCCGGCAGCGGCGGCTGGCTGGAGGCCACAGAAAACTACCAGAGGTCTCGAATGTGCCGAGGCCGGCGCAAAGAACAGGCCGACGATGGCACTGCAGCTGCTTTTTTGGCGCATTCTAATCAATCACTTGTCTCTGACCATTTTCTAAGGAACATATTTTAGGTGAGGCAAACTTCACATTTCTTTTTGTAGCCATCTTTAATGTTCAGTCTTCATGTGGAGAAGACACAATAATGAGGGTATGAACCAAATTCAGCCTTACCTTTGGTCTCACTTTCAGCAGAACTTTTTAAAGTTCTCTTCCTCTTCATTTAACCCATAAAATTCACTTTCCCATCTATGGCCCTGGTCATTGCCTAACAAAGGCTTTTGATGGACTTCCTAAATTGATAAATAGGAATTATATTCTGGCTTTCCACTACAGAATAACTCTCCAGGCAACCTCTCAGGTCATTGTCTAAACTGAACAAATGAATTAGAAAGGTAACGTTTGGGTTTTCTGGCACCACTGAGAGCTTTCTACAGTTCCATTTCTCCCACGTGCAAACCAGCTGGAAATGAAAGCAGCCTTCTGAACCTTTAAAAACAACAGAAAGAAAACCCCACAGTTTTACTCTTTTCCTGTCCTAGTTCCAAGGACAGGAAAAGAGTAAAACTGTGGGGTTTTCTTTCTTTTGTTTTTGGAAAGTGGCAGAATGTTTGTCAGTTTCATCTGATTTCTTTTATATCTATCTATATCTATATCCATATATCCATATCTAAAGGTAGATATAGATATAGATATATATAATCTCTGTCTCTATATCATCTATATATCTATATCTATCTATATCTACAGTATTTCTATATAACTCTCTATCTCTATCTCTCTATCATCTCTTTCTCTATCATCTTTCTGTATCTCTATCTCTATCTCTATCTCTCTATCTCTCTATCTCTCTATCTCTCTATCTCTCTATCTCTCTATCTCTCTATCTCTCTATCTCTCTATCTCTCTCTCTCTCTCTATCTATCTATCTATCTATCTATCTATCTATCTATCTATCTATCTATCTATCTATCTATCTATCTATCTATCTCATCTCTCTCTCGCCCACCCTATCATCTAATTTATATCTATACATTTATATCTGTCAATCTCTATATCTCTATTATCTAATCTATATCTATATTTATCTATCTCTATCTCTCTATGTCTATCTCTCTGTCCATCTCTATCTATCTATCTGTCTGTCTGTCTGTCTGTCTGTCTATCTATCTATCTATCTATCTATTATCTATCTATCTATCTGTCTGTCTGTCTGTCTGTCTGTCTGTCTGTCTATCTATCTATCTATCTATCTATCCATCCATCCATTTATCCATCCATCCATCCATCTATCTATCTAAATATCTATCCATCTATCTATCTATCTATCTATCTATCTATCTATCTATCTATCTATCTATCTATCTATCCATGACTTTTCTACATTAAAAAGTTTTATCTAAGTTTGGACAGTGAATCATCCCAGGGGGAGGAACCGCAGCTGGACCCTTTGGTCAACATGTTTTCTCTGGCCCTGCATTGCAGTCACAGAGACAATCGAGCCTGTCACCAGGACCGGTGTTCTTTGCTTTATGATTATCAAAATCACCGTCATTTTCCCTTCTTAAAAACAACCCCAGGGACCTTCGCCAAGATCGTCTTTGAGTTGAGCATCAACAAGAGCAGGCGATGTTTTCCAAGACTGCATAGACTGACTCCTAAATGCCTCTTGTCTACTGAGGCTGGACTTTGACCAAGGTCCAACTCAAGGGAAGAAGACGTAAGGTTTCTCCACTCCTATCCTCTCTGGAAAGGAATCAAAGGCTCAAGTGGACTTGGAAAGCTTCTCCTCATGGTCCTAATCAGTTGTGAAGCACAGAAAATTCTTCTAATCCACACCAGAAATGTTGCTGGTGTTTCCCCTGCTCCTGCTGCTGATTCTACCGATAACCTGTGGGATGTGGAAGACCAAATGCTCCTTGACTTTGGAAGGGAGTATAACACAGCGAGTGCATGATTTCAAGTCAGCAGACTATATCCTTGGTGGGATTGCTTCTGAAAATATGGTTCTGCGCCCATTTTACCATTTCAATGTGTCTCCCTCTACCCAAGAATACATCCAGTGAGTCCCAAGGAGGGGGCGGAATTGCCTCTAGCTCATTCACTCCTGATTTCACCCACATCAGTTATCCCAACTTCTACTAGGGACTCCCTGCACTCATGGCTGCTTCTTAAATATCTGGGAAAGGCTTTGATGATCTATTTATTTAGAGTTTTACAATGTACTTCAGCAGCATTAGTGTTCTTCCTGAACTCTGAATTAACTCTGAATTGGAACGCCATGTGCATAATATAGCACATAACCAATTCTGAAGGCATGATTAAAGCTCCCCGACTCTCTTGTAGCCTGTATTTGAGTTCTGTTTGTAAGTTTCTCAATGTTCCTATTTCCTGGAAGTAACAAATTTTGGGGGCAGGTAGTCCAATGAGTTCATGCTTTCTCCAACTCCTCAGTTTGCATCACAGCTTCCTTTGTAACTCCACGGTAGGAAGATAACTTCCCTGCTGCTAAGATTGCTAAATAATCTCCATGACAACTTCATCCATATATCATCCTAATCTGACCCTACAAAGAGAAACATGGCTCATTATGGTTATGAGAGTAGTTTGCAGTACAAACTCCCTTCTTTTTTTAGCTTTAATCAAAATATCTAAGGAGTGCTTAGACGTTCAGGAAGGAAAGAGTTAATGGAAGGGCTGAAAGCAGAGGGGATTGGATTCAAATGTGTAAGAACCCCCCCTCCCCAGATTAAAATATTCTTTATTCTTAATATTAAAAAGAGGCAGGGTAGAATATTTCCTCAAAGGAGAAATGGTGAAAAACTCTTAACTAAGGCAGAAAGCAGCCCCAGTCTTCCTGCCATAGGAAAACAGCTTCAAAGTAAGAAGATGGAAGAGGCTGACCTTTAGGAATGGAGATTTTGTATCCATCCTATTCATAAACAAAACACCTTCAGCCATAGCTCCCCCAAGCTGAAACTGACGGGATTAAGAATTTACATTCTCCCACCCAAATTCTAAAGACAGGACATGACCTCTAGGACAGTGTTCCCAAAGTGGGCGGTACCGCCCCCTGGGGGACGGTGGGATGACTTAGGGGGGTGCTAAGAGGCAAGGGGGGCGGCAGGGGGGACGCTAAGAGGCACTAAGAGGCAGGAAAGCATGTCGGGGCGGGGAAGGGAGGTAGCAGCTGATGGGGAAAAAATCTTGGCAGAATGAGGTTCTGAGTTCAAAACTGGACTTCTCCCCCCCCCCCCAAGTAGTCTTGTCAGCAACCCCAGAAACATGCTGCTGCTCACTGAAGTTTCTAGAAACCAAATAAACAGAGACCTTCTTTCCAACCTGCCAACCTCCATTTTATTTCCAGTGTCTTTCTCCCAGCTTGGAACCGGCCTGGATTTTTCTTCCTACAAATGTATATTAATTTTTAATTTTTTCCCTTGACAAAATTCTAGTATATTACCATAAGTTAGCCATTTGTCTTTCCTTATCATTTCTCTTTTATACAATTCGTCTTGTGAAGAGAGCCCTAAATGTATTTTCAGTCACAGCCTAGGTTTCTATCAATTCTATATTCTTGATATGGCATATCTAACAAAATGGCTTTTAAAATATACGTTAATCTTATCTTTGTTGTACATAAATATCCATGCCACCCAAATCTTAAGTCATGTCCTTTTATTTCTCATGAACATCCACTCTTTCATTCAAATTAAACAAACTATGAAGTATAATTTCACATCAAGTAATCCCAGTCCTCCCCTTTCTTTCTTATCCTGTAACACCTTATATTTAACTCATATTTTTTCTCTCTACCACACAAATGTAGATGTATCTTTCTGCCATGTTTGAATGATACATCAGTTGTCAAAACAGATATTGTCTGAAATAAAAATAATTTCCCCCAACAATGACAAAGGTATCTTCTCCCATCCCAAAATATCTTTTTTTAACTTTGTTCCATATCTTTATGTAGTTACTTTGAAATAACATATGATTCATATTTGTCATATTAATACCAAAGTATTTTATCTTGTTCTCAATCTTAAAACCTGTTTTATTCATCTGTTCTGTTTTATCTCCTCTTTCTGTTTGGTTGTGAAACCTGCTAATAGACCAAATTATTTTAGTTTTCCCATTAGCACCCTGATTCCCTTTCATGGATCATCCAAAACCAGCCCCAAATCATCTGCAAAAGCTCTTAAATTGTACAGTAAGTCTCTTTTTAATTTTGTATACCCCAAATCCTTGTCTTATGTCTCTATTCAGTATTACATGAACTATAATAAACAGAAAAGGGGACAGAGGGCAGCCATGTCTTTTTCCTTTGGTATTGTTAGATCTCCATTAACAATAATTTGTGCTTTCTGTAAAGCATAAATCATCTTTGCCCATTTTGTAAAATTCTCTCCAAAATTCATATCTTCCCAAACTTTAAATAAGAAAATCCCACTCAAAAGGTCGAAAGCCTTCTATGCATCTAAAAAAAAAATCTATGCAGTTTGTTTTTCATTATGTTGTTCCAAATATTCTAAAATGTCCAACACAATTCTAACATGGTCCTTTAATTGTCTTTTAGGTAACAACACGCCCTGGTCTTCATGTATAAATTCTTGTAAAATTATTGTCATTAGAAATGAAGTTTAGCAGGACTTAATGTCCATATAGGCTACATTTTATCCATGTGAGCATATCCTTTGCTTCCCAGCCATTCAACATCCATTCATTCCTGTCATTTATTTATGAGGAGCACCTGTGCAGAGAACAAGTGGGTTATCTTCTGATCTCTCCTTTATTTGGAGAGATTTCAGGGGTTAGTACTAGCACTCAGAGCTCCCATCTCCAATGCAATGACAGCCCCCTTCCTTCAAAACTGTCTAGTCTGCCATAGATTTCACCGGAAACTCCCAGAAGCAGAGAATATATTATGACACAGAAGCTAAATGGAGGATGATAGTGTGATCCTATTTATTTTTGCAGGGTAGAAGCAAGAAATATATGGCATCTCCTTTCCTTCTTGTTCACCATCCAAGAGATCAACCAGAGTCCAAGTATCTTATCAAATATCACATTGGGCTACAACCTCCATGACATTTATTGCAGTGAAGAAATGACTTCTGAAGCCTTGCTTGACCTTCTTTCTCTTGGACAAGCCAATATTCCAAATTATATGTGTGGAGGAGAGGAGAACCTGCTGGTTGTTCTTGATGAGACAGACTCTGACATCTCCATCCAGATTTCGACCCTCTTAGGCATCTACAAAATCCCACAGGTAAAGCTGGGAAAACTGAAAACTATCCATTTCTCCCTTAAAATTCCACCTGAAAACTCAATGTGTAGCAAACAATGTAATCGTGTGCAGTTAGAAAGTTACAAGGATCCATTAAGGTTGTAAGTTGAAGACTGCCTGTAATTTTGTCATTTGTATGAACTTCTGTCCCCAGAGCAGTGGTGAAATCCTACCAGTACGCCCCGGTTCGGGCGTACCGGTAGCAGCGGCCACCGGTGGTTTGGAGAACCGGTAGCGGCGGCAGCGCGAGGCTCCGCCCACCCACCCGGACGTCACCATTTTCTTGTTTTTAAACCTCTGCGCATGCACAAAGCTTTCTGCGCATGCGCAGAGGGTGAAAAAGCACGCATGATGGTGGCGTGCACACGCAAAGCACGCGCTTCCAAACCGGTACGGAAGGTAAGTAGATTTCACCACTGCCCCAGAGTGTTTTTACAGGTTTAACATTACTTATCTGCAATCCCTTCTTTTCATCCAATCCCTTCTTTTCATTCCAGGTATCTTATGCTTTTGTTTCTCAAGTGTTGAGCAATAAAGACATGTTCCCGTTTTTTTACCGGATGGTGCCTGAAGAGGGAATCCAATATTTAGGGATGGTCAAACTCGTTCTTTATTTCAGGTGGACCTCCATCGGCCTCATTGCTCCAGACACAGACAAAGGAGAGGTGTTTTTGAAAACGTTGACGCCGCTCCTAGAAACGAATGGCATTTGTGTCCTTTTCTCACTAACCCTCTCAGGGGTAAATCGGTACAAAGTGGATATCCCTTCTGATATCTTTCTCAAATGGAAACAAATCAATGTATATATTTTCTTGGTGGAGACACATTCTGGCTTCTTTAGAATGCTTCTTATAGAAAATGTCTTTGAGGAGGAAATAAAACCTAAACAAGGGAAAATCTGGATCATTACAGCAATGAGGAATATCATCCTTGACTTGAAGTATTCTGCTCTGTCTTTCCAGTACACCTATGGCTTTTTTTCCTTCTACATCCGGACCAAAAAGAAGATAAAATACGATGACATGGTTCTCTTCTTTGCTTCAATGGAGTGGTATGTTTATCAAGCATTTCGGTGTTTGTATTCAAAACATGTCTTGTCTGTGAATGGCTGGATAAGATGCAGAGAGAGAGAGAAGCTGAGGTCTTTGCCCCAGGAGCAGATTGAAAGGGTGCTTTCCCTCAATGGCTACCGCCTCTACAACACCATCTGGGCTGTGGCCCGGGCCTTAAACGCTGCCTATGCCTCCAGATCCAAGGGGAGGAGGAGGAAAAGTGGGAAGGAGTCGGGAATTCAGAGGCTGCAGCCTTGGCAGGTATTTTGTTTTCGTCTCTGATTTCTCTTTCTAATGTAATCATCACTTTGCAAATAGTCGGAGGTGAAATGCTTTGTTGTTTGCAATAAAGGAGAATATTTGTAGGTCAGGGTTGAAATAGCAGTAGCACTAGACTTATATACCGCTTTACAGCCCTCTCTAAGCGGTTTACAGAGTCAGCCTTTTGCCCCCCAACAATTTGGGTCCTCATTTTACCCACCTCAGAAGGATGGAAGGCTGAGTCAAGCTTGAGCCTGGTGAGATTTGAACTGCCAAATTGCAGGCAACCGGCAGTCAGTCGAAGTAGCCTGCAGTACTGCACTCTAACCACTGCGCCACCACAGCTCACGGAAATGAGAGGTCCTTGGTGCTGTTGTGGCCCGCCAGCGACCTGTGCAGCTGGTAGCTGATTCAGACAGCGAGGAGGCTGGTGTGGTGATTCGCCAGCGGCCTGTGCAGCTGGCACCAGAGTCGGACAGTGAGGAGGCTGGAGAGGGCTCAGTGCCAGAGGCAGGGATTCAGTCAGGGCCGTCAGAACCTCCAGAGGCTGCCATGAGTGCAGAAGAAGAAGAAGAGGAGGAGGAGGAGCCTGTTCTCAATGCGCGCGTGCGCAGAGCTGCCAAAAGGCAGGCATGGCTCCTGAGGAGAAGGACTACTCGAGAGTAAGGCTTGTGGATACTTGGCCACTCCCATAGCCTATTTAAGTGAGGAAAACGACTGACCAATTTGCACGAAACAACTTCGTTCATTCCACGTCTTGTCTTGACTTCAAAACTCCTGTTTGGCTCTTGTTTGAAAAGCATCAAGTTTCCTGCAAATTGCTTCTGGGCATTTTGCCAACAACAGTAAGATTGTGTGGATTATCTACTGTTATCAGAAAGACTCTTCATCAGACTTTTGTTCTTTTTGCTTGGACTATTGCCAGCTGTTAAGAAGGTTAATTAACAGCTGTTGCTCCAAAAAGACGAATTTATACTTTCATTGACTTACGAACAACTGCTAAGAAAGTTCATTAGTAGTTATTAATAATAAAACAAGGTTTGCTCGGACGCTGTTTGTGTTGTGTTCCTTGGTCCGGCAGCTGGGTCAGAACAGGTGCTCTCTGAGCTTGGTTATTTTCTTGCAGACATTTCATTATCCAAACTAGGTAACATCATCAGCAGACTAGCACCGATGATGTTACCTAGTTTGGGTAATGAAACATCTGTAAGAAAACAACCAAGCTCAGAGAGCACCAAGGACGTTTTGTTGTTTGTAAAGAAAAACCAGGGTATCTGAGAAAAGCACACTTGATGTTCACTCATAATTATCACTGGCTTGCTCTGAGCCTTCTGGCTCCCTTAAGAAATGGCTTGTTGGCACCTTCTGGTCTTCACAGTGACACATTTTGCCAAGTGCCAAGTTCCACCTGTCCTTTGTGGGGTCTAGGACAACTTGGCATGGCTAACTCGCTGCGGGACAACACACTGCGGGACAAGAGTTACACTAATATCAAAGAAATGGTGGAATATACCTTCTAAAATTTGTCATTCTAGCTACATCCTTTTCTACAAAATTCTCAATTTTACAACAATTCCATAGAGAGTGTATACCTAAGTAAGGATGGAGAGCTGATAGCTGACTTGGACATTATCTACTGGGTGAAGTTTCCCAATAAATCTGTCAATCAAGTCATCTTTGGGAGCGTAGAGACACAGGGATCCTTGGAGTCCAAGTTGATTATCAAGAAGGATGCCATCGTGTGGCCAAAATGGCTTAACCAGGTGAGAACATCACTTCCACACATATCCCATCATTGCCAGCAGCATTCTGGCAGTGGATTGTAGGACACAACACAGCATCTGAATATCTTTTCCAATTCCTTCATTGCTACTTTACCAACGGTGGTATATTTCTTGATTGCTGGTTTCTTTAATCTAAAAGGTAGACTCTATCCAACACTTTAAAATCTTTATTGTCATTCTTATGGCGGGTTAGTGTATTGTCATCATTAGTTTGGTCACCTTTAATGTTTGTCCTGTTGTTACAGTGTTCCTTATTTACTACAATCAGTGAGGCACATATAGACTTCTTTTTCTCTTCTCTTCTCCTTTTTTAAAGTTTTTATTTTTACACATCTCATGTCGTGAATGGTTTGTTTTCTGGGTTTCATACATATCAATACAAATAATCATAACAGTATTATTCTTAATAATTACAATTCATTTTCTTTTCTGATTTTAACACATAATGTCTGCTATCATCTTTCAATTCTAATCCTTCTCATAATTCTACCACACTTCCTATCATTTTAATATCTATTTTTACTCTTTTTCCCTTCATATTTCTCTCTCTATTTTAGCCCTCTTTTTCCCCCCTTCTCCTATCATTCTAATAATCAAAGACGTGATCTTTCCTTTTCTCATTATTCAATTTTTCCATTTATCAATCATGATCTATTCTCTAGCTTTTCATTATTGCTCACAATTTTTATGTATATAATATTTTCTCCAATTCTTCATTTCTTGTACTCTTAGTATTAATACAAGCTAATTTTTCTACTTATACAATTCTAATAATAATATAAATTCCATTACTACATTCCTAACAAATATTCAAAAAGATTTTTTATCTCTTACACCACATACAGTTGTTCAACTTTTATAATTCTAATGTTCTAATATTCATACACATTATTAAAAAGCTTGCATAAAATGTTTTGCTTCATACTCCTTTTCTTTTCATTCCCCTTTATCTTCTCTTCTTCTCCTCTCCTCTCCTCTCCTCTCCTCTCCTCTCCTCTCCTCTCCTCTCCTCTCCTCTCCTCTCCTCTTTTCCTTCCTTCCTTCCTTCCTTCCTTCCTTCCTTCCTTCCTTCCTTCCTTCCTTCCTTCCTTCCTTCCTTCCCTCCCTCCCTCCCTCCCTCCCTTCCTTCCTTCCCCCCTGCTCCCTCCCTCCCTCCTTCCTTTTTCAATTATTCACTGTACATTACAAATAAGGTCTCATGTTCTGCCAGCATTGATCATTCAGAACCTTTTGAGATTCTTTTTAGAAGTTTTGCCCAAGTTTTTGGTTTGTTTGTCGGTTTCTGCCTACGGGTCAGTGTTGATTCCTGGAGAAGTCCATGCAGTTTTTTTGGCAAGACTTTCAAAAGTGGCTTGCCATTGCCTTCTTCCTAGGGCTGAGAGAGAGGAACTGGCCTAAGGTCACCCAACTGGATTTGTGCTTAAAGAGTGATCTTGGAACTCATGGTCTTCTGGTTTAAATGCAGCTGCTTTAACCACTACCCCACACTGGTTCTTGCCCTAAGATACTTACAGCTTAAAAATCAACCAAGAGGAACAAAATGGAAAGAGGAGATTAAACGAGAAGCCATCGGCAATTATTCCAATTGAAGAATGTTAGTGTTGAATACCGATTTTTAGTTAAACCAAGTTTAGTTTCCTTTCATTAGATGCAGAACCAAGACCCGTTCACAATGGTGAAATCCAATTTTTTTTTATTACCGGTTCGGTGGGCGTGGCTTGGTGGGCGTGGTGTGGCTTGGTGGGCGTGGCTTGGCAGGCGTGACAGGGGAAGGATACTGCAAATTCTCTATTCTCTCCCCACTCCTGGGGGAAGGATATTGCAAAATCCCCATTCCCTCCCCACTCCTGGGGAACCCAGCCAGAAAAGGTACTTTCCGGTCCCCCGACCTACTCATAATTTCTGCTACCGGTTCTCCAGAACCTGTTAGAACCTGCTGGATTTCACCCCTGCCCGTTCATTAATATCTCTTTTTTTCTATTTAGTCCATGCCCACTTCCAGGTGTGTTGAAAGTTGCTATCCCGGATGGGTCAAGCTAGTTCCAGAAGGAGATCCAGTCTGCTGCTACAAGTGTGTTCTTTGTGCAGATGGGACCATCTCCATTCAGGAAGGTGGGGATTCTAGAGGGGTGGGGTTTCAGTCAGTCCTATTATCCATCTCTGCATCCTCATTTCTGTGCCCAATTGGTGGTTGTATGAAAGGGGCCACCAAGAAGGTGGCCCCAAGTATAACATCATGAGAACATGGAGCATGGAGATGAAGTCACTGTGCAAAGTTGTTGATGAAGATTCTCAGTCTATCCAGGTAGACCTGTCTGGAAGTTGAGTCATGGCAACTGGACTTCTTTTCTTGTCGGTTTGAAACATTTCGCTGCTTGTCCAAGTAGCTTCTTCAGTGTGAGCAAGTTGGTTAGGGGGACCCCCATATATGCCTTCCAGCGTGGTTTCATTTATCACCTAATCTGAATAGGCTCATTGGGACCCAGCTTTGTCCAGATCTGAATAAACATGTGACTCAGCGAGAATTGGACTCTGCCTCTTTCTTTGTTCCAGGCCAGGCCTAGTACTACTGCTTAACAAGTAGGCAGAGAGATATTGGGATGCAAGTGTTCTGTTAGATAGTGGGTAGAGATGACAGGAGACAGACTTCCAAAGCAGCTCTTTATTTCAGCTCTTGTGTAAGCAACCAGCAAAGAGCAGTCTGACAGCTTGCCCTTTTATAGGGAGCTGTCAGACAGACCAGCCAATAGCGTTTGAGCTTTTTCCCGCTCAAACGCTGGACCTGGTTGGAACCATGCAACACAGTTGAAACAGTTAGAACATAACACCCCTCCCCTCCTGGATGGAGCTGTCCAGCATACGTAATCACGCAGGTAGGCGGGGCGTTTTGGAGCCCTACTAGACCTGCGCAATTCAGTTGGTGGTGAGGCAGCGGCCTGTGCGGACAGGTCTGCTGCCGCTCCGGGGCTCGAGC
>QLTV01003258.1:258491-269784 GCA_003457575.1 Thermophis baileyi
GTACTCAGTTGTTTGTGCTAATCAGGCTCTGCTCTGTTTGCGGCAAGGAGGTAAATTGCTGGGAGGCAGAGGCCAAAGGGTGGGGGTGGCTGGGTGGGGCTACATTCGGTGTATAAGATGCACCCAAGTTTTCACCCTCTTTTGGGGGGTAAAAAGGTGCGTCTTATACTCCGAAAAATACGGTACCTTCCCTACCGGCTCGCAAATGTGCGAGCATGTGCAGAGCCTGAAAATCGTCCCAAAAAAGGGACACCATGATGTCGACGCGGGTGGGCGGGGCTTTGCGCAGTCGGCCCTACCGCCACGCGCGAGCCGGTTAGAGCCAGCTGCATTTCACCCCTGATGTGAATGCAGAAGGGCCCATAGAGGGGGAGAACCCATCACTCCACAGAGGCAGGGAACAGAGTCCAGGAACTATTCAACCTACAGCAAGCACCACTGGAATTTGTCTGAAGTTAAGCCTCTAAATTGGGTTGCCCAGAGACAGATGTTCTTTACTCTCAAGGGCATCAAGTGATACAGCTTGTGACCACAAGTGTGGTGCTCACAAGGGTGAAAACAGAGGACTTGGAGATGTCCCACCAAAGGGCTGTGTCTTCAAGCTCCAGTCTCCGGGTAGGATTGTGGGGAACCTGAAGGCTATCAAAGAACATTCATATCAGAGCCATGGTGGCACAGTGGTTAGAATGCAGTATTGCAGGCTAACTCTGCCGACTGCCAGCAGTTCGATTCTCATTGGCTCAAGGTTGACTCAGCCTTCCATCCTTCCGAGGTCGATAAAATGAGGACCCAGATTGTTGGGGGCAATATGCTGACTCTGTGAACCGCTTAGAGAGGGCTGTAAAGCACTGTAAAGCGGTATATAAGTCTAAGTGCTATTGCTATATTTCCTTCCAGTCCAAAATCTTCTGTATTGATACCTTATTCAGATTATTTATACAGATAGTCCTCGACTTACAACCACAACTGAGCCCCACATTTCTGTGGCTAAGCAAGACAGTTGTTAATTGGATTTTGCCCCATTTCAGGACCTTTTCTGCCACGGTTGTTAAGTGAATCGGTGCAGTTGTTCAATTAGCAACATGGCTGTGAAGTGAATCTGGCTTCCCCATTGACTTTGCTTGTCAGAAGATTGCAAAAAGTGATCATGTGACCCTGGGACACTGCAGCGGTCATAAATGTGAACCAGTTGCCAAGAATCCAAATTTTGATCACGTGACTGTGGGGAAGCTGCCATGATCACAAGTGTGAAAAACAGTCATAAGTACATTTTTTTCAGTGCCGTTGTAACTTCAAATGGTTACTAAATGAATGTTTGTAAGTCGAGGACCCCCTGTATACCTTTTCAATCTGTCCAAGCAATCTTTACAGGCGATGGGAAGCAATTTTCTTCTTCAGCAGCTGGCTCAGGAAGACTCACCTGCATAAAGATGCAACCGGTCACCTCAGCCGTGTAGTCCCCTGGCACTGAGGGCAGATCCTGGCACTGGAGCAGCAGAGAGTTGGTGCTGTCTACATGGAATTGGGTCAGGACAGCACCTCCAGAACTCAAGGTCACTCCGGCGTCAACTCCATCCTTGGAATAAGTAATTGTCCTGTACTGGCAGAGGGCCTGGAGAGCCACCACTGTATCCTGCAAGAGAACGCAAAGCTAGGACATCTTTCTTGGATGACACACCACAGCTGGAATCCTGGGAACTAAGACTCAGCACAACTGGAGGACACAACGGGGAAAACATCAGGTCCACCAAGTTGATGCAGGGAGCATTAGAGCAGCGGTTCTCAACCTGTGGGTCGTGACCCCTTTGGGGGTCGAACGGCCTTTCACAGGGGTCGCCTAAGCGCGTGCTAGCCCGCCATCTTGGTGCCACCGTGCAGGGGTGAAATGCTCCTGGTTTGGGCATGCCTGCAGGTCGCCGGACAGCCGGTAGTGACGGAAGCGGGAGACTTCACCCACCCGCCCGGACGCTGCCATTTGGGTTCTTTTACCCTCTGCGCATGCGCAGAACGCTTTGCGCATGCGCAGAGGGTAAAAGAACCCAAATGGTGGCATCCGGGCGGGTGGGCGAAGTCTCCCGCTTCCGTCGCTATTGGCTGTCTGGCGAACCGCAGGCACGCCCGAACCGGGAGCATTTCACCCCTGGTGCCACGCCCCCTTTGTCACCTCATCGCGCGCGGGGAGGGGGTTGCAGCGGTGGGGCGGTGGTCACGGCGGGGGTCGTGGCATTAGGAAGGTTGAGAACCACTGCATTAGAGCATCTTCCAAGTATCCTCCGAGAATCCGTGGGGAGACAACGTACCTGCGTAGAAGAGAATCCTCCATTGGGATTCTGTTGGTTGGTCAACCATTTGACAATAGCAGTTGCTGTCGTTAATTCTTCCTGAGATGGGGACGGTTCTTTGGCCACGTAAGCAAGGAGAACGTAGGCGGTCATCTCTACCTCGGCAGAGGGAGCCCGGGGGTGGTAGTATGGAAGATCGAGTGTCTTCTTTTGCTTCTCAGGTCTCTCCCAGTGGATGGAGCCATCCTCTTCAGAAAGAGAATGAAGGGTTTTAGCATTGGGTTGCCCCATTCAGGCAGCACCAGAGGCCTCCAACATTGGCCAAGTATCTTTGGCTTCTCAAGGACATTTTATTGCACTTAACAGAATAACAGAGTGAAGGGACCTTGGAGGTCTTCTAGTCTCACCCCTTGCTCAAGTAGGAACTCCTATACCATTTTAAATAAATGGCTATCCAATCTCTTCTGAAAAGCCTCCAGTGATGGAGCACTCACCAGCCATTCTACTAGTTTATTGTTCTCACTGTCAGGAAATTTCTCTTTAGTTCTAGGTTGCTTCCCTCCTTGGTTAGTTTCCAACCATTGCTTCTTCTTTTGTGTTATTCCACAACCCTTAAGTATCCTAGCTGAAGCTTGGCACAACATTAATTGCCCAGCCCTCCAAATATTTTAGTATTTGTTAGCCCAGCATGTAGATCAGACCAGGAAATCAACTCCACAAGAAAGCTAAAAGTATCTATATTGAGGTTGGCTCCAATTACATAATCTGGTGATGCTACTAGTTTGATAATGAAACCTCTGCAAGAAAACGTAGAGCACCAAGGACCCTCACAATCTTTCAAGTCTAATTGTTTTATTTATTTTATTTTATTTGTTTGTCAAACATGTGCAAGATAGCAGGTATAGGTATAAAAATAAACATAATCAAAGTGAATACAGATAGATGAGGACAATAGGACAGTAGGACAGGGACGGTAGGCACGCTGGTGCGCTTATGCACGCCCCTAACAGACCTCTTAGGAATGGGGTGAGGTCGACAGTAGACAGTCTAAGGTTAAAGTTTTTGGGGTTTGGGGAAGAAACCACAGAGTCAGGTAGTGAATTCCAGGCGTTGACCACTCTGTTGCTGAAGTCGTATTTTCTGCAGTGAAGTTTGCGGTTCTAAGGCGACGTAATTCTAAATTGTCTAAGCCCAAAATTTCAAGTCTTGTGGAATAAGGTATTCTGTTGCGAGTGGAGGAGTGGAGGACTCTTCTCGTGAAATATTTTTGGACTCTCTCAATTGTATTAATGTCCGATATGCAGTGCGGGTTCCAGACAGGTGAGCTGTATTCGAGAATTGGTCTAGCGAACATTTTGTATGCTCTAGTTAGCAGTGTAATGTTGCCAGGGAAGAAGCTACGCAGGATTACGCAGTGCTTCTCCTCTTCTTACATCCAGAGAATCAGGGCAGTGTCTGTCCAAACTGCTTCCAAATGTTGTCTCATTGCTCTGGACTTAAAAAAATATTTCAATCCCTTTTACTTGAGTAATGTTTCTTGCATATTTCCATCAAGATTATCCTTCTTACTCTTTGTGTTATCCACTCCTTTCCCCAAATCTGGAATCTCTTAATGGAGGATCAGAGGGTCTTGTTGTAATGCCAGGAATGTGAGAATACTTTTAGTGAAAAGCAGATTAAAATGGTTATGGATAAATAACAACAACAACAAAAAAAACATAACATGCAGGGGGGGCATGTTATGTATTTCATGTGTAAATTCCATGAGTTCATTCTTTTTTGACCTCTTCCAAATAGTCCTCGGCTTATGACCATAATTGTTGCTAAGTGAGACTGTTGTTAAGTGAGTTCTGCCTCATTTTACGATCTTTCTTGTCACAATTATTAAGTGAATCCTTGCTGTTGTCAATTTAGTCACATGGTCATTAAGTGAATCTGGCTTCCCCATTGACTTTGCTTGTCAGACGGTCGCAAAAGGGGATCCCATGACCCCGGCGACACTGCAACCGTCATAAATATGAGCCGGTTGCCAAGCGTCCAAATTTTGATCATGTGACTATGGGGAAGCTGCAACGGTCGTAAGTGTGAAAAACGGTCGCGTAGTCACTTTTTTCACCCCCGTTGTAACTTCGAACAGTCGCTAAACGAATGGTTGTAAGTCGAGAACTACTTGTATGTGAAATTGGCGGTTATATAAATTGAATAAATAAGCATCAGAAAAAGCCAAACTCCACAAACAGAGGATGCAAGAGGACTGACAAAGGTCCATCGCTCGTCAAGCATTCCGCACGACAGCCTGAACATCACACAGCCAACTTGCATCAAGCACCTGCTTCTTACCTTCCTTCACGGCTAGTTTCTGAAGGGAGTCCAACATTTCTTGCCTTTTCTCCTCGTTCCCTGCCAGGGTAAAGGCGTACGCCATCAGAGCCCGAAGGTAAACGTGGATCTCTTCTGTCTGGGCCTCCGTCTCCAAGAAGTGCAAGGCATTTCGTACCAAAACGTGCTGCCGAGGGGGAGAAACATGAGGCAGGCAATTTACAAAAAACAGATGGGTTCACAAAAGTTGGTTTGTTTGATTCCAGATCTTTGTCACTTCCTGCCCGTAATTCAATCAGAATAGAGCTTGAAAGGGACTTTAGACGTCTTCAAACCTCTGCTCTGTTCTGTCCCAGCTGCCAATCCAAGGAAAACAACACAAGCAGCGTACAAACAAACCTTGTTTAATACTCGTGAAACTACTAATGCTTTCTTAGCAGTCGTGTGTGTTAAAGTCCATTAAATCATAAAATAGTCCTTTCGGTGCACCAACTGTTAATTAATATCTTAACAGTTGGCAAGAGTCCAAGCACAACTAATCAAAGTAGTCCAACTAATTAGTCTTAACTGATAAGAGCTACGAGAACTTACTGAATTTGGCAGAAAGCTCAGAACTAGGAACAGGAAAAAGAATGCCGATCCCAAAGCCTTACTCCCGAGGAGACCTCCTCCTGAGTAACCATTCTTGCCTCTTGACAGCTCTGCGTGCCCGTGCATTCAGAATAGGCTCCTCCTCTTCTTCCTCGTCAGTGATGGGAGCCTCTGGAGGTTCTGAAGGCCCTGGCTGCATCTCTGCCTCTGGCACCGAGTCCACACCAACCTCCTCACTGTCCGACTCGGGTACCAGCTGCACAGGCCGCCGGCGCATCACCACCACAGCCTCTTCGCTGTCGGAGTCCGCAACCAGCTGCACGGGTCGCCGGCGGGCCACAACATGCTCAAGCAGGAAACCCTATACCATTTCAAACAAATGGTTGCTCAATCTCTTCTTAAAAACCTCCAGTGATGAAGCACCCAAAACTTCTGTAGGCAAGCTATTCCACTGGTTAATTGTTAGGAAGTTTCTCCGTAATTCCAAGTCACTTCTCTCCTGGATTAGTTTCCATTAGTTGTCCTGCCCTCTGGTACTTTGGAAAAATAAATTGAACCCCTCCTCTTTGTGGCAGCCTCTCAAATACTGGAAGGCTGCTATCATGTGCCCCCTAGTCCTTCTTTTCTCTAGACTAGCCAAACCCAAATCCTGCAATTGTTCTTCCTATGTTTTAGTCTCCAGGCCTTTAATCATGTTAGTCGCTCTTCTTTGCCCTTTTTCCAAAGTCTCAACATCTTTTTTGTAATGTGGGGACCAAAGCTGGATGCAGTATACCAGATGTGGCCTTACTAAGGCTTTATAAAGCAGTACTAATACTTCATGTGATTTTGATTCTATGCCTCTGTTTATACAACCAAGGATGGTATTAGCCTTTTTTGGCTGCTGCCGCACAATGCTGGCTCACGTTTAAGTGATCGTTCCGCAGGAATCAAGTTCAGTCGGAGCATTTCACATTTTATTTCAGAAGTCTCCAAATTTGGCAACTTCAAGACTTGTGGACTCCCAACTCCCAGAATTCCTCAGCCACAAATCTTAATTACTTAATTATTTTTATTACTTCTAATAAAGGAGAATATTTGTAGCTCAGGTTTGACATGAGGGGTCCTTGGGGCTCTCTGAGCTTGTTTGTTTTCTGCAGACCAACAATCAAGTAAACAATACCCCAATCACGAAACTGCCAAAGAAGCCAACAGCAAACAGCCCAACCAAAGAATCTCTAAGACCGCACAGACTGACAGCAAACTGCACTCCTTACTAACACTGATTATGTTACCTAGTTGGGTAATGAAACGTCGGCAAGAAAACAAGCAAGCTCAGAGAGCACCAAGGACCCTTCATATCTTACTTCTGTTCTGTTCATCCACTTTTCAAGTCTTCCTTTTTGTTGTTGGAAGCTGCCTAGAGTAGACCCCCAGTGTGACACATGGCAAATAAATTTAACAAATAATAATAATTTTCTTGGCTACAAGATAGTAGTGGTTTGCCCAGAACTAACTTAGAGGATGTTTACTTACCGTGCGAGGCAGAGGCATTTCCAGCAAAGCTATGGTGATATAGGCCGTAAGAGAAATCCTGTCATCAACTCCACCCTGGAAGAAGGGAGACAAGCAGATATCAGCCCTTCTGCCATTTTTCTAGTCCTCTTTCCAAGATAGTAGTGGTTTGCTAGTGGTTTGATAGTAGTATTCCCATCACACTCACACAAAAGCAATTTTTTTCCCCCTGGCCTATGCATAACGTGGATGCTTCCATCCAAGGACGTTTCCAATCTCCATATTCCCTGAGCCATGGTGGCACAGTGATTAGAATGTAGTATTGCAAGCTGACTCTGCCCACTGCCAGAAGTTCGATCCTGACCAGCTCAAGATTGACTCAGCCTTCCATCCTTCCGAGGTGGGTAAAATGAGGACCCAGATTGTTGGGGGCAATAGGCTGACTCTGTAAACTGCTTAGGGAGGGGCTGTAAAAGCACTGTAAAGCGGTATGTAAGTCTAAGTGCTATTGCTTCACATCTGCAGACTGCTAGAAGTTCGATCTTGACCAGCTCAAGATTGACTCAGCCTTCCATCTTTCCGAGGTCGGTAAAATGAGGACCCAGATTGTTGGGGGCAAGATGCTGACTCTGTAAAACCACTTAGAGAGGGCTGTAAGGCACTATGAAGCAGTATATAAGTCTAAGTGCTATGCTATTACTACTCCTCCCATGTCTCCTTCGCCCTTTGCTGAAGCTTCATCTTATTTTAGACAGTATTTCTGCCTTCTGGTACAGCTCCTACAACTTCCCCAATTCCACATAATCAAAACTTTGATGCTTAAAGAAGAGGCAAAATAGCTAAGTGACTTAAGGCCATTTGCTAAGCCATAAGGGGGCAGCAAAGGGGTGCAGAACTCCATGCCCTCTGCTGCCACCTAGTGGTCATTGGGAATTTTTCAGCCCACATATGGTGGTCTAATAGTCTTGGAGTAGGAGAATAGAATAGAATAGAATTTTTTTATTGGCCAAGTGTGATTGGACACACAAGGAATTTGTCTTGGTGCATATGCTCTCAGTGTACATAAAAGAAAAGATAAGTTCGTCAAGAATCATAAGGTACAACACTTAATGATAGTCCGGGTACAAATAAGCAATCCACTCATTGCATTAAAAAAAAATCTTAGAAAAGAAAATCCTGCTCTATGCAAATGACGTGTTTTGCACAATCATATTATCAGGGGTCTCCAAACTTGACAACTTTAAGACTTGTGAACTTCAACTCCCAGAACTGCCTAGTCAATATGGGTGGTTGGGAAATTCTGGGAGTTGAAGTCCACAAGTCTTAAAGTTGTCAAGTTTGGAGACCCCTGCTATATAGATCATTAGACTATGCAATATTTATCCCCAATGTGAGAACGTTATCATTTCCAGCCCTTGATTGGCAACCCCAATCTGGTCAATAGCTTTCCCAGCAAACTGCCACTCTATTTTTTAATTGTTTTTCCAACCCAGGGGAAGGTCAGATAGAAATTATCAAAAGGTAGTCAGGACTATATTGATCAGCATGATAGAAAACTGAACAGAATGGAAGCAAATTTGGGGAAAGAAGGAAGGGAGGGAGGTAGGGAGGGAGGGAGGCAGATAGGAAGGAAGGAAGGAAGGAAGGAAGGAAGGAAGGAAGGAAGGAAGGAAGGAAGGAAGGAAGGAAGGAAGGAAGGAAGGAAGGAAGGAGGGAAGGAGGGAAAGAGCGTTTGAGCTCAATTCTGGTCGTATGTTGAGGACTGTCTGTTACTTCATGCAGCTGCCAGTGTTAGTTTTAACCTGCAGGAATGGGAAAACATTTCCACCGCTGAGATCAGGGTATGTTAAGGTTAAAAAAAAAAAAAAACAGCGAGCAACTCGGAGATGCTGTTTATAAAAAAAAAAAAAAAAAAGGAAGAAAAAAAAAAAGAAAAGAAAGAAAGAAAAAAGAAAGGAAAAAAAGAAAAGAAAGAAAGAAAGAAAGAAAGAAGGAAGGAAGGAAGGAAGGAAGGAAGGAAGGAAGGAAGGAAGGAAGGAAAAAGGGAGGGAAGCATTGCCGTGAGTTGGGCAGCCGTATAAGTTTCTTTAATAAATAAAATTAATAATAAAATAAAATAAAATAATAAAATATCAGATCTATCCAATACCAAAACAAGAAACAGATGGAAACCAGGTCTTCCATCCCAACTGCGAATCCCAGTTCACAGCTCATTGCACAACTCTGACTCATGAATCTGAATGTTGCTTTCACTAGAGCAGCGGTTCTCACCCTGTGGGTCGCGACCCCTTTGGGGGTCGAACGACCCTTTCACAGGGGTCGCCTAAGACCATCGGAAAACACATATTTCCGATGGTCTTAGGAACTGAGACACCGCTCCTCTATCCGTCCACATACGAGTACCCGGGGACGGTGCGACGCACGGGCGGCCCTCGAATGCGCAGGCGCCGACGGAAGGGCCGCGTGCGCTAGCCCGCCATCTTTGTGCCATGCCCCCTTTGTCACCTCATCGCTTCTCGCCTGGCAACGTGCATGCGCGGGGAGGGGGCGGGGAGGGGGTCGCGGCGTTAGGAAGGTTGAGAACCACTGAACTAAGGGAATTTCTCACTCATCCCCCTCCTCCCACTGCCAGTAGAGGAAAAATGGTCTGTTCACCTGGCGAAAGTTTTAAAATGCTTCTTAATTATGCTTCATTGTAGAGGAAGGGTCGCGGCGGTGGGGCGGGGGTCACGGCATTAGGAAGGTTGAGAACCACTGCACTAGAGGTAAGGCTTGGGTTTGATGCATTGCAATCGCTGGAATTCTTTCATAATGGCTTCTTACCTTTTCTACAAGAAAAGCACTTCTTAATAGCAATAGCAATAGCAATAGCACTTAGACTTATATACCGCTTCATAGTGCTTTACAGCCCTCTCTAAGCGGTTCACAGAGTCAGCATATTGCCCCCAACAATCTGGGTCCTCATTTTACCCACCTCGGAAGGATGGAAGGCTGAGTCAACCTTGAGCCGGTGAGATTTGAACCGCCAAACTGCAGCTAGCAGTCAGCTGAAGTAGCCTGCAGTGCTGCACTCTAACCACTGCGCCACCTCGGCTCAAAAGTTCCCAGATCATTGTTTGTCCATTTAATTGTTTCTGGTCTGAAAGAAGCTTGACCCTGACCTTACTTCCACCAAAACCATACTCAAAGCTATCATCCAACAAATATTCCCCCCTCTGTACCTTTAGTGCGTTGTTCAGCAGAGACCCTATTTTTCGGAAGGAACCATCTTCCAACTGCCTGAGTGCCAGTGAAGTCTGAGCATCGGTGATATGTTTTTGGTCCACGGAGATGAAGGCCGCCGCCTGAGTGAAACTCTTCAGCACAAAAGCGGTCAACCTACAAAATAGCCCAGAATATAGGAGAGTTTTCATTTTTCCTCGTATCAAGTCTTCTAGTGTGACATCTTCTTCAGAATGGGGCCTTCTTGGTCCACAAAGAATTGTTTCCTTCACACAGAATAAGGAAAACGATTCCGGGGGGACCATCTTTGGAAGATCTGACCACTTACTGAACTTCCGAGACAGAACTTTTTCATGAGCCTTAGAAATGGGAGGCCATTTCTTGGATTAATATAAGGGGGTGAGATCAATGATCCTTCAATTCTTTGGGGGGGGGGGTTCCTTGGACTGGTACCCTGACTGACACACCTTAAAACAATTATAATCAAGCTTTAAAAAAAATGCATATCCCAGGTCCCACCTGAAAACCCTTCTCGGTCACACAAAAGGGTGATATGGCTTCAACTCATTTTTTGTCAGATTATTCATGAACTGGGAGAGCCAATGGTAACAAGGTCAGCCAATGAATAGGCATAGCAACTAAGTCAGCCAATGAGAGCTAAACACATCTGAGTCTGTGCAGAGAATGGAAACTGAAGCTTAAGCTATAAGGCTGGGCGTGGCTCAGCCCACTCGGTCCACTCTGTACTCTTCTCTGCTCTGAACTCTGAACTGAAACTAACTGTTCTCTCCTGCCTGTAACTGCTGCTACGTTAAAGAAGAACTCTGCTACTGGTATTGTAAATACTCATCTGTTATTCTTGTATATAAAGAAGTTTCTTATTTAAATCAATCCTGCTGCATCAGTCTGCCTGTGTGTGCTTTCTGGATTTAATTTTCTGCAACAAACTCAGACAATTTTGAAAAGTCCTCCTCCCCCCCCCACAAATGTTAATGGGGTCTTTGAGCAGTAAGAAAATACACACCCCTGCACTGTTTTTTTTTAAAATTTTTATTGAAAAGTATTAAAAAAGGAACAAACATATAATGTGTATATACATATGTACATAATCACATATATACATAAATACACAAACAAAACTACAAACAAACAACAACAAAAAGAAAAACACAAACCTAACACCACAAATCACAAGACAAATTCCAATTTCATAAAGCAGCCTAACGTATCTTAGATATTACATACATCTTATGTGCATATTATATATTTCTCGTAAGTTAATGTCAATTTATCAATATATCAGTATCACTATTTCAGTTGTCTATGTGCACCCAAAACTCGTGTAACATTTTGTACTTACATGAATAAAAAATGAACAACCATAC
>QLTV01003258.1:271016-287385 GCA_003457575.1 Thermophis baileyi
GGTTTAGGAGGCACTCTAGTGACATGATAAACAATAAGGGGGAGAGCGGACATCCTTGTCTGACACCTTTACCAATGTTTACCATTTCCTTCATATCTCCATTAATTAGTATATTTGCTATTTGCGGAGAGTATATTGATTCTATTATTTTAATAAATTTATCACCGAATTGCATCTTTTCCAATTGTATTCTCAAAAACTTCCAATCAAGGTTATCAAATGCTTTTTGTGCGTCAACAAATAAAAGTGCCAATTGTTTATCACTACGTGTTTCATAATATTGCAATACATTCATTATTAACCTTGTATTATTTCGAGTTTGTCTTTTAGGCAAAAAACCGTTTTGATCCGAATGTATGCTTTGGTTTAATATTATTTTTAGTCTTTCAGCCAAAATTGTTACAAAAATTTTATAATCTACATTTAATAAAGATATTGGTCTATAATTCCTAATTTGACAATTATCCGTATCTTCCTTCGGTATCAGGGTGATGTACGCCTCCCCCCAAGATTTAGGCATTTTGGCTCTTTCTAGTGCCTCATTATATAAGTCTAACATCTTATCCTCCATACAGTTTTGAAGCTTTTTATATATTTCCGCTGGAAGCCCATCCGGTCCCGGGGTTTTATTATTTTTCTGTTTTTGGATGGCCTTTTCCAGTTCCATTGACGTAATTTTCCTGTTCAGCATCACTTGTTTCTCCTCCGACAAGATTGGCAATTGTTGTTTATTTAGATATGCTTCAATGTCTTCTTCTTTGATTCCGTCTGCTTCGTAAAGTTTCTTATAGTAGTTCTGGACAATCTTCTTCTTTTCTTCTATTTCGAATCTTGGATTCCCTTCCTCATCCAACAGTTGTTGAATTGTTCTCTTTGTCTTCTCCTTCCTAAGTTTATGGGCTAACCATCTCCCAGTCTTATTCGCTTGTTCAAAATAAATTTGTTAACCCCTGCACTGTTGACTAGCAGAATCCCATTTTTATTTGTGTGTACGGATAGTCCTCAACTTACAACAGTTCATTTAGTGACTGTTCGAAGTTACAACGGTGCTGAAAAAAGGAACTTATGACCGTTTTTCACACTTACACCATTGCAGCATCCCTGTAGTCATGAGATCAAAATTCGGATGCTTGACAACTGCTTCACATTTATGACGGTTGCAGTCTCTCGGGGTCATGTGATCCCCTTTTGTGACCTTCGCACCAGCAAAGTCCATGAGGAAACCAGGTTTCACTGAACAACCGTGTTACTAAATTAACAACTGCAGTGATTCACTTAACAACTGTGCCAAGAAAGGTCGCAAGATGGGGCAAAATTCACTTAACAAAAGTTGCACTTAGCAACAGAAATTTTGGGCTCAATTGTGGTCGTAAGTCGAGGACTTCCTGTAACATGCTCAGAGGTTAGGCTTATGGACTATAAGGTTCGCCGGATTTTTTGAACATACATTTTATGTTGTCAAAAGTTTTCTTTGTGTGCTTTGGCAGGGGGGGATAGGACACCCCCAGATCCCCACCCCCAAAAAGAGCTGTCAGCATCTTTCCCATTCACAGAGATTACCCTTCCTATTTAGAATGTTTCATTTCCTCTAAAACAAAATATATTAAAAGCTCCTTGAGCTGCATTCAGCTTCTGGTGACTTCACTTATGTGTCCCATGTAACTATCTTGGCAACAATACAGATGCTCTTCCTTTAGTGACCACTGATTCAGCAACTTTTTGAAGTTACTATAGTGCCGAACGAGACCTATGACCTCAAAGTTGTGGTCATCACAGCATTCCTGTGGTCATGTGATTGCCATCTGCAATCTTCATTTCTGGCTTCTGAAAAGCAAAGTCAATGGGGAAGCCAGCGGGAAATCGCAAATCACAATCATGTGATGTTGCACTTAATAACCGTATTTGATTTGCTTAATGACCGCAACCAGTCAACCAAGTCAACATGGTCATGTGATTATTTTTTTTTGCTTAATAACCACATTACTGAATGATGGAGTTGCTGGTCCCAATTACGTTTACTGAG
Organism: Thermophis baileyi; assembly: GCA_003457575.1. NCBI lineage: Eukaryota > Metazoa > Chordata > Lepidosauria > Squamata > Dipsadidae > Thermophis > Thermophis baileyi. The sequence continues at coordinate 273,040 of QLTV01003258.1, forward strand.
GATTGCCTGTATGGAGGCTATTTGACAATTACTTTGTTCCGCAATGTTTTTTCTAACATCCTACTTTAGCTCTCAGCCTTCTGATTTTGTGGTGGCCTCCTATTCCAAGTGCTACCAAGGTTCAACACTTACCATATTTTTCTGTCTATAAGACGCCCCCATGTATAAGACGCCCCCGTGTTTCATGTAGTTCCTTGTAGTAAGCACACTACAAGACATCACTGTGCAGAAGCCATCTTATAAGAGAGTGAGTAATACAAGAACAGGAAATACATCACAGGAACAATAGAGATGAAACCTAGAGTGGCAATGTGATACAGGAAACAACTACAATAGAGAGGAATGATAGAACTGCATATAAGATAGAGGCTCGTCTGGTATGTGCGGCCTTCTCCTCTCGGCCTCCTGTGTATAAAACACCCCTCCATTTTCAAGTAAATATTTTAAAGAAAAAGTAGCGTCTTATACACGGAAAAATACGGTATCTTTTTGCTGTTAGTGGGAAGGGGAGAGGAACAGCCACATTGAGCATTATTTTTCCATAGAACAAAGAAATCTCACCAGGTATTTCCTATCGCTGGGCTCCTTTCTCCAAAGGTGCTGTAGGAACCATCACGATGCTTGTAGTTTAGTTGCCTCTGATAGCCTGAAGCAGAAAATGAACATGAGTGGTCGGCAGAGAGGCATGCAGAAAACCCCTTTCAAATCCAATTCAATGACCCTGCTCAACTTTCTCAGTCAATTTGATTCTGAAATGGGATTAAACCAGTTGGGGCTGATTGATGGCCAGAACCCACCCAAACTACAAGTTAAGCATTAGCTACTGTGCTTGGCTACAGCTTCTTTTCCTAACAAATAGCACTTCCCTATGAGATTGTACAAATTTCAGAGTATCTGCGGGATGCATTCCTTTCCAACTGGCTTCATTTTCCTTTATATTTCTATTTTTTCCCCCTGGCATTTCTCAGCTACTCCAGGATGATACAAAGGAAAGATATTTGCTCCTTTCTGCAGTGTTCCAGCCCTCTTCTTTCCAACAGTTGATGGGGTTCCAAGCAGAGGTGGGTTCCTATCGGTTCGGACCGGTTCGCCCAAACCGGTAGCGACCCGCTGGTGATGTCACAATGACGTCACCGATCCAATTCGATCGGTGCCGGTCCATGGGTGCCGCCATATTTTTTTTGAATTTTTTTATTTTTTTGAATTTTTTTTTTCCTTCTGCGCATGCGCAGAAGCCGAGTTTCCGGCACTGCGCATGCATCGCCATCTTATTTTCGGCTTATTTTAATTTTTTTTCAAATTTTTTTATTTTTTTTCTACTGCGCATGCGCGCGCGCGCGCAGCGCACACGCACTCCCGAGGTGCGGGAGGAAGGGAACCGGCAGCGAGGTAAGTCAGAACCCACCCCTGGTTCCAAGATTGACTCAGCCAATCAAATCTGACCTAATTTACAACCTCCTTCATCAATAAAGATAAAGGTTCCCCTGCCCAGCCATGTCTGACTGTAGGGGGTGGGGCTGATCACTGTTTCCTAGCCAAGAGATCCAGCTGTCAAACTCAAAGCATGTGGTGGCACAGTAGTTAGAATGTAGTACCGCAGGCTACTGCTGCTGATTGCCGGCTGCCAGCAGTTTGACTCAGCCTTCCATCCTTCCGAGGTGGGTAAAATGGGGACCCAGATTGTTGGGGGCAATAGGATGACTCTGTAAACTGATTAGAGAGGGCTGTAAAGCACTGTGAAGCGGTATATAAGTCTAAGTGCTATTGCTATTATGCTGTTGCAACCATTATCGCTTCTCGGCTTGCCAACAAACAAGTGGGGAGGGATGGGTGAGAAAGAATGCGGAATCCAGACTTCAAAGAGGAGAGGCATGAGACTCAAGGACACACCTGCAGGTGTTAGTTAAGCCCAAAGACTCTTTCTCATAACAAAACAAAAACACTCAATTGGACAATGTGACCTGTGCAAATAGGGGGAAGAGGGAATTTCATATTGAACTATGTGGGTTTGTGCAGGAATTAGGTAGAGCTGGTTTTGCCTTCAATGGTGCCGAAATGATGTACTCAATAAAGTTTTGCACTGAGACACTGGCAGGTCTCGAGTGTGCTTGCTTTGGTTGGGATCAACAGTCGGGAAGTTGACACCCTCATTGTCTGAAGATACTTCTGTGGTCATGTGACCAGCATGGCTATATGCTGAGGCGCACCGAACGCTGTTACCTTCCCACTGAAGTGCTGCCTATTTATCTACTTGCATGCTTTCAAACTGCTAAGTCAGCAGGATCTGAATGGGAGCTCATCCCGTCATGTGGTACTTGAGTCTCGAACTGCAGAAAATACGACTTCAGCAACAGAGTGATCAATGCCTGGTATTCACTACCTGACTCTGTGGTTTCTTCCCCAAACCCAAAAAACTTTAACCTTAGACTGTCTACTGTCGACCTCACCCCATTCCTAAGAGGTCTGTAAGGGGCGTGCATAAGCGCACCAGCGTGCCTACCGTCCCTGTCCTACTGTCCTATTGTCCTCATCTATCTGTATTCACTTTGATTATGTTTATGTTTATACCTATACCTGCTATCTTGTACATGTTTGACAAACAAATAAATAAATAAAAAATAAATAAAATAAACTACCAGCCTTCCAAGTCCAGAGGCTTAACCACTAGGCCACTGCACCCCTTCCTTAATCAATACCAGTGGCCAATCTGTGGATCAAGTCTTTGAAAGTTCCTAACCTCAGTAAGAAAACAAAGAGGGGAGAAATCATGTGGGACTGCCCTGGGATGCTTCTCACCTGTCACTAAATATCCGATGGCCTTGGATTTGATCTCCTCGGTCAGTTGTCCAGTCTTATTGAGATAGTTCAGGATGTAGATATTGGGGGCAAAGAGGGCCATGTTCTGCTCCCCACAGCCATAGGGCATCTTGAGAAGCTGATGGATGTTCTGTATCGCTCCCCCTAGAATGTCTCCTGCAATAGAGAAAGAGGTGGATGGAAAATAGGAGTTCATTAGAAGATTTTGGAATGGGTGTGTTGCAGGTTGGGAAGCTCAAGTCAAGAACCTCTGAAGAAGAGACCGGATAATTCTGGAAGAAAATGACACAGTAAAGCTGTAGAAGAATGGACATTTAGGAGGATGCCTCTGTGTGTCTCTGGCTATTCCCAAGGCAGAAATAGTTTAAATGACACTGCTGACATTGCCTGTGGAGAGTTGGCAAAAGACATCTAAGCCTGACCCTATGAGAGCTTGTGTTGCTCATCTCTAAATTACCAAAACTGAGAATCCCAGGTAGAATGTTTCTAAGACGATCAAGGCAAGGACCATCCAGTTCAGCAATCCGTCCAACAGCGGCCAAAGAAGCAGCGTCTGATAACCTCTGCCATTTTAATCAGCAAAGTTTCACTCTGTAGAATAACAGAATGACAGAGTTGGAAGGGAACTCGGAGGTCTCCTAGTCCAACCCCCTGCTCACGCAGGAGACCCTATACCAGTGATGGCGAACCTATGGCATGCGTGCCACAGGTGGCACGCGGAGCCATATCTGAGGTCACGCGAGGCATTGCCCTATGTCAGCTTCAGCACGCATGCATGCGCTGGCCAGCTGATTTTCGGCCTTCTTTTCGGCCATTTTCGCTCTCCCCAGGCTTCAGGAAAACCTCCTGAGGCCTGGGGATGACGAAAACGGCCCAACGGGCCAACCGGAAGTTCACTTGTGTGCGTCACCCCCAGCCTCCTTTTCGCTGTCAGAGGTCTTCAGGAACTTCTTTGGCTTTGGACAATTGCAGCCAGGCCTCCCACACCTCGGCCCATTTCTTCTGCAGCCGTGCAGCCGTTTCTGAAGGCCTCTGCAGCCAATAACAGAGCTCCGGATCGATCCAGACCTCTGTTAGCCTCCTGAACCCTGGGGACAGCGAAAAATGGCCCAATAGGCCAACTGGAAGTTCGTTTCCAAACTTCCGTTGGGCCCGTTTGGCCATTTTTCACTCTCCCCAAGTTTCAGGTGGCTTTCCTGAACCCTGGGGAGAGCGAAAAACAGCCCAACGGGCCTATCGGAAGTCCGGAGGCTTGTGTGAGGCCTGTGCGCATGCGCAGGGGGGGAGGGGAGCGCAGGGGTTGTGCGCATGCACGGGGGGGGAGGGCATTGCATTATGGGTGTAGGCATGCACGCGCACCCTTTTGGCACCCGAGCCAAAAAAGGTTCGCCATCACTGCCCTATACCATTTCACATGCTCATCTTAAAAATACCCAGTGATGGAGCACCCACAACCTCTGGAGGCAAACCATCCCACTGGTAAAACTACATAGAAGAAGGTTCAGCTTTGACTTCAGAACTTCCTTGCTCTATCAGCTGCCAGCCAGCGGAACAGGCTGCCATATGAAGTGGCGAGTTCTCCTTCACCGGGGAAGGTCTTCAGATGGACGCTGTCAGGAATGCTGAACTGCAACCTGCACTGAGTTGCAATAAATGATCTGTAAGATCACTTTCGATTTTATGATTTAATAAGGCAGGTGAGGCAGAAGAAGTAGAAGCATAACGTCTGGAACACAAAAAGTAGATTAGAGAAAAAGAGAAGGGAAGGGGGTTTGAAGAGCTAGGAGGAGGGTTCCTATACTTACCAAGCACACAAAATGTCGCCCTGGCAGAGCCTTCCACAACATTTTCTGGCACCTTCAAAGAAATTGGTGCTGACTGTACATCTCCTGGAAGAAAACAGAACGTAGATGGTGCTGGCTGCCTTACAGGGTTTCTATCTCAGTTGGGGTATCCAGAACAAAAGGAGATCAAATCCTACAATGACGTTACAGTTAGAAACGCCAGGGTCCAAAAAAAAAATATCTCAAACCCTCTAAACCCCCTAAATTAAAAGTGGATTTTCCATTACTGGGTCCTCTGATTTCAATCTCAAGCATTTCCTCCTGCTGTCAAATACATCAAATTTTGGGTGTGTTTCACAAATGCTTTTCCAACCCACAGCAAATTCCTTAGAATGCAGAATAATAGAGTTGGAAGAGACCATGGAAGTCTTCTAAATCCAGTGTTCCCTAACCTTTCTGACTTTGAGGACTGGGGGGGGGAGGAGAGAGGATGGTTCCGTATGAGCGGTGGGTGAGGTTGCGCACGCACAAATCCATTTCCGCAAGCGGCGGGCATGTGTGCCCACAGCTCGCACAAATGGAGCTGCGCAAACCCGCCCGTTTGGCCGCCACTTCCGCAGCCCAGTTCCAAATGAGTCATGGCCCGGTACTGGGCAGCAGGCCAGGGGGATGGGGACTCCTGTCCTAGTTCAACCTCCTGCTCAAGGAGGACACCCTATGACATTCTGGAGAAATGGCTGTCCGAGCTCTTCTTAAAAACCTCCAGTGATAGAGCACTGAAGGCAAGTTGTTTCACTGGTTAATTGTTCTCACTTTTTAGACTCCAGCTAGGAAAGCAAGTTTCTTTAAGCATTTAACTATTAACCAGAGGTGGGTTTCAGCAGGTTCTGACCAGTTCTGGAAAACCAGTAGTGGAAATTTTGAGTAGTTCGGAGAACCAGTAGCGGAAATTTTGAGTAGTTCGGAGAACCGGTAGCAGAAATTTTGAGAAGTTCGGAGAACAGGTAGCGGAAATATTGAGTAGTTTTGAAAACCGGTAAATACCACCTAGAGGAAATGGGGATTTTGCAGTATCCTTTCCCTGGAGTGGAGAGGGAATGGAGATTTTACAGTATCCTTTCCCTGGAGTGGGGTGGGAATGGAGATTTTGCAGTATCCTTCCCCTGCCACACCCACCAAGGCACGCCCACCAAGCCACACCACACCACACCCACCAAGCCACGCCCACAGAACCGGTAGTAAAAAAATTTGAATCCCACCACTGCTATTAACTATTTAGTACATATCAACTATTTGTAAGGTTTACAGCTCGCTTAAAGAAACTTTAAAATTCCTCCACGTTACCAGAAAGGGGGCTAAATTTTGGGCCCCTCTGCTCTAAAGCAAACCATCCTCATCCATTTAATGCTGTGATGGAGAAGAAGCAGCGTGAAGAAGCAGCCGTACCATGTGAACAGAGAAGAGAGTTGAAGACCACCTCTTTCTCGATCCCTTCAGGCTTCACCAGACAGACAGAAAAAAAAGAAAAAAAAAAGGGGGGGGGAGTTAGGGATGAGGACTGAAGTCTTTTTAAAAAAGCTGCAGAAATACATGCAAAGGACAACAAAGGGAGGTGAAGAGTGGTGAAGAGAAATTAGAATCTAGACAACCTTATATGGCAAACTACTATGGTAGTTTGCCAATGACTTGTGATTTCTCTGTATCAGGAACACAGGAGGACCTTCTAAACACATACAGTATTTCTCGAACTTCTCTTATAGTGAATGGGGCTCAGACCCCAAAATAATTAAAGGAGTATCTGACTTGACTGCCAAACATCTCCTGTCAGTCCCAAAAAAATATATGCAGAAATATCTGAAGTTTATGAAAATCAAATTCTGAGGTACCCAGTCAAGAGCTGGAAGATTCCCTTTGTCAGGTCAGTTAAAATAGAGCCATGGTGGTGCAGTGGTTAGAATGCAGTATTACAGGCTAGTTCTGCCAACTGCCAGCAGTTCAGTTCTCACTGGGTCAAGGTTGACTCAATCTTCTATCCTTCTGAGGTCGGTAAAATGAGAACCTAGATTCTCATTTTACTGACCTCTGGGTAAAACTTCAGCCTGGGGGAATAGGCAGAGATTGTAAACTGCTTAAAGATGGCTGTAAAGCACTGTGAAGCAGTATACGTCTAAGTGCAATTGCTATTGCTAAAGATTAAGTTATTTAAAAAGAGAGGGAACAGCTTCCTGTTGTTTTCAGTGTTTCTTCTTTGTTTCCATCTCTTTCCATGGACTGAGAGCTAAGCAAGAAAGGAATCACAGTTGATGAAATCTGATGAAATTATATAACAATCTAGGGACTGGCAGGCTAGATGTGCTATTGATTTGATTTTGTATTCTGTAAGCTAGTGTTTCTCAACTTTACATCGTGTGGACTTCAAGTCCCAGAATTCCCCAGCCAGAGTCGCTACGCTGCATGATGGCTGGGGAATTCTGGGAGGGTTCACCCATCTTAAAGTTGCCAAGATTGAGAAACACTAAGTAAGTTAATTATTATTAGGAGTTTGGGAAGAAACAGAGTGTGATAACTCTAGGAAAGTGGAACTCATTGAATGGAAAGATGGATTGGTGACCCGAATTAATTTTCAGGAATGGACCAGCTAAAAAATTGGCTTAATGCATTTGAAAACAAGAATATTGCTTTTGTGCATTTTTTGCATGTTCTTCACCACGTCCGGTCCACAATTAAGCCATCCCACGTACCTCAACTAAAAGCGTTTTGATCACAACATCTTTTTGCTGTACGCTGGGCATCTCCACTATTTCATTCCCACAGAGCTGATCTGAGCTCAGGGCCTCGGCACTGGCTGTGAAATTCACTTCACCTAGGACAAAAAAGTCACAACTCTGCTATACAAGCAGTTAAGGACGTCCAACGTAAGGACCATCCCTAGATCCGAACAGTCTCCCGATTATTAAAAATGGTGCACCGTATTCTCCTTTCTGGAGCTGATTAAGCACTGAAGCTAAGCGTTTTTAATATACAGCTGGTTTTCAGCAGATCCTGAAAGCATTGTGAATCTTCAGCATTTCACCACTTTGGAAGAAGGACTGTGCCATCCGCCATATTTAGGAACAGACAATCCATTTGTAAGCACGAGTTCCAACTTAAACATGAATTTCCATCAGACACTGATTTACAGAATGGAACCCAGGGTCTACATATAAATTACAGTAATTTTCCACCTTAAGTAATTGCCCATTGTAGATAGGAATTTACCAAAAAGTCTGATAGGGTTATGTCTAGCCTTTTGAATATTGTCTCTTTGTAGATCTCTTCTTGGGGGGCTTTGTTAAGGCATTTACAGTTAGTAGCTTAAAACAGTGGGGTTGTATAATGAACCAGAGCATACAGTTATAGTTGATTGTTTGGAGAGTCCCGGCTCCTGTGTGTGGCAATCTCCACTGTGATTGGCTGCTGTGGGTGTGGAGGAGGAGTTTCCCTTTTTCCCGCCATTTTTTCTTCTGTGCCCGGATGATTTACCTCACGATGTATTGATGTGCCTGACTGCCTTGTTTGCTGTCAATATAGATGTTAAACATGTTTATTTATATAAAACTACAAGTTCGTGTCAGGGTCTCTTGACGCCATTTGGACACCTGCTGCGCAATTCCCGGATAGAGTTTTAGAACATATTTTCACACAACTTTCTTACCCAAAGACCTTTCTTCACCCAGTCAGCTGATAATCCAGGCAGAACTGGCAACTGGCAATACAACCATTAGTCAAGAGAAATAACTACGGATCATTTTAAGGGACTATCGAGCTTTTATCCGATTCACTTCTTCCAGTCCTACTTGATATTCCATGAGCTTTTGGGTCATCAAAGCTCTTTTCCTATTGGTCAGGCAGCACCCTTGGGTACCCATTGAGTACCCTAGCCAATTTGTATTTGAGAGCAATTACTTGGACTACCATGTCTTGGTAGCCATGTTTATTCCAGAGCACCTTGCGTTTTTCGACTGTTCTTCATTTCCATATCTGTTCTTTGGAGAATTAAGTGAGCAGGGAAGAATTACTGAGTTCAATCAATCAATCAATCAATCAATCAAAACAGAGCTAGAAAGGACCTTGGAGGTCTTCTAGTCCAACCCTCTGCTCAAGCAGGAGACCATACAGCATTCCAGACAAGTGACTGTCCAGTCTCTTCTTAAAAAACTCCAGTGATGAAGTACCCACAACGTCTGAAGGCCAGCTGTTCCACTGGTTAATTGTCCTCTCTGTTAGGAAGTTTCTCCTTAATTCCAGGTTGCTTCTCTCCTGGATTAGTTTCCATGCATTGCTTCTTGTCCTGTCCTGTCCTGTGCTTTAGAAAATAAGTTGATCTCCTCCTCTTTGTAGCCATCTTTCAAATACTGGAATACTGCTATCATGCCCCCCCCCCCAAGTCCTTCTTTTCTCTAGACTAGCCAAACCCAAATCATACAACCGTTCTTCATATGTTTTAGACTCCAGGCCTTGATAATCATCTTAGTTGCTCTTCTTTGCACTTTTTCTACAGTCTCAACATCTTTTTTGTAATGTGGTGACCAAAACTGGATGCAGTATTCCAGGTGTGGCCTTACTAAGGCTTTATAAAGCGGTACTAATACTTCATGTGATTTTGATTCTATGCCTCTGTTTATACAATCAAGGATTGTATTCGCTTTTTTGGCTGCCGCCGCACACTGCTGATTTATGTTTAAGTGATCGTCCACTAGGATTCCAAGGTCCCTCTCACAGTTTTTGAGCCAAGTTTCACCTAATCTGTACTTGTAGCTGCCTAAGTGTAAAAGCTTGCTTTTCTCCACATTAAATTTCATTTTGTTGGATAGGGCCCATTGTTCAAGTCTGTCAAGATCTTTTTGTATCCTGAGCTTTTCTTCTGGGGTGTTGGCTACCCTTGCCAGCTTAGTGTCATCTGCTTGAATTGTTGGGTTGTTGAATTCCTGTAACAACCTTGAACCTTCTCTGACTTTGTTAAATGTGTTACCTCAATTTTGTTGTTAGCTGAAACAAGTAGTATCCAAGAAAGCCTGCTCAACCCCAATTTTATTTCACATAAAACATTTTAAAAAATGACTAAAAACTGTTGTCGTTGTAAGCCACCATGAATCTTGAAGGTTCCATGGCATGCAAGTTTAAACTACAGTCATCACCACCCATCATCCTCACCCTGTTTCTCAGTTTTACAACAAGAGATAAGATGATGGAAACATTAATCATCTCTTAAAACTTCTCTTGGTCCAAGGAAGTTGGAAATCATCTTCTATGAATATGAAAATGACTCCCCTTCCTCTCAGCCCCCAACCCTAATTCACTATTTCAACTTTATTTATATCTCACTTTTATTATTTTTATAAATAATTCAAGGCAACGGACATTTAGTACATACCAAGTGATTTCGGAGTCACCATCCAAGACACTGTTTTCCTTCCATTTGCACAAATGCAGTAAGATTCTTCCTCCTTTTCCACAGAGATCGCCTCAAAGTCAGCAGAGGAAGCCAGAGATATTGTGACCTGGCCATAAAGAATAAGATGACAATGAGAAAGCTAGGTGGTATCCCTTGAGTGGTACCCCTCCAGGGAAGGAATTCCTAAAAGGAGGAGAAAGAACAAGGTGGGCTTCAGTAGACAAGAAGAAAAGATTAAGAGACCCAGAGACTTTCAGAGGGAGAAAGGCCAGGTTAGCCTTGCTGAGTTTTAGACAAATGATTGTCCAATCTCCTCTTTAAAAACTCCAGTGTTGGAACATGCACAACTTCTGGAGCAATGGCCCCCAACCTTTTGGGCACCAGGGACTGTTTCTATGGAGAGCGGTTTTTTTTCATGGCCCAGAGGGGGTGTTGTTTCGTGTGCTGCCTGCAAACCGTGGATGGGGCTTCGTTTGTTTGCACACAGCCCGGTTTCTGGCATGCTGCAGCCCAGTGCCAGTCCATGGACTGGGGGTTGGGGACCCCCTGTTCTGGAGGGTTGAGTAATTATAATAGCATAAAAACAGCATGTGAAACCTGGGAGCATTACCACTGATTGAAATAATAGCAGAACAGAATAACAGAGTTGGAAGGGACCTTGGAGGTCTTCTGGTCCAACCCCCTGCTCAAGCAGGAGACCCAGGGGTGAAATGCTCCCGGTTCACTCGTACCTGTTGGTTGCCGTAGAGCCGGTCGCCAAGGTAGAGCGAGGCGCCGCCCACCCACCTGGACGCCGCCATTTGGGTTCTTTTACCCTCTGCACATGCGCAAAGCGTTCTGTGCATTCTATGTCGCTCTAGGGCGACCGACAGGTACGAGCGAACCGGGAGCATTTCACCCCTGAGGAGACCCAATACCATTTCTAACAAATTGTTGTCCAATCTATTCTTAAAAGCCTTTAGTTTTGGATCACTTACAACTTCTGGAGGCAAATTGTTACACTGATTTATTTTTCTCACTGTCAGAAAACTTCTCTTTATTTCAAGGTTGCTTCTCTCCTTGATTAGTTTCCATCCGTTGCTTCTCGTTCAGGTGCATTCAGGTGCATTGGAGCATAGCTTGACCCCATCTCCTTTGTGGCAACCCCTCAAATATTGGAAGACTGCTATCATGTCATCTCTAGTCCTTCTTTTCACTAGGCTAGACATACCCACAATTTCAGACAAGTGGTTGTCCAATACTGAGCCGAGGTGGCGCAGTGGTTAGAGTGCAGCACTGCAGGCTACTTCAGCTGACTGCTAGCTGCAGTTTGGCGGTTCAAATCTCACCGGCTCAAGGTTGACTCAGCCTTCCATCCTTCTGAGGTGGGTAAAATGAGGACCCAGATTGTTGGGGGCAATATGCTGACTCTGTGAACCGCTTAGAGAGGGCTGTAAAGCACTATGAAGCGGTATATAAGTCTAAGTGCTATTGCTATTGCTATCTCTTCTTAGAAACCTCCAGTGATGGAACGCCCACAACTTTGCAGCCCACAACTTTGCAACCCACAACTGTTAAGGACTCCTTACCCGGATGCAGTGAGTCTGGTAGGAGAAGACGGTGGCCTTGAGTGGGAAGGCTTCTCCTCGCACCACGGAGTACGGCAAGGTGAGTTCAACGAAGAATGGCTGGAAGGCCTTCAGAGAAATGGGCTGGGCCAGGCCGAAGCCTGTGTCTGCTGAAAGACAGAAAGCTCCAACTTTCCATTCAGTGATGGTGTCCGGGATGGTCACAGGAACAGACAAGGTTTTAGAATCCCTGAAAGACAGAATAGCAATAGCAATAGCAGTTAGACTTATATACCGCTTCATAGTGCTTTTACAGCCCTCTCTAAGCAGTTTACAGAGTTAGCATATTGCCCCCAACAATCTGGGTCCTCATTTTACCCACCTCAGAAGGATGGAAGGTTGAGTCAACCTTGAGCCGGTGAGATTTGAACCGCTGAACTGCAGCTAGCAGTCAGCTGAAGTAGCCTGCAGTGCTGCACTCTAACCACTGCGCCACCTCGCAGAAGAGATCAGCAAGTGAGGAGAAGGTAATATTCTTCTCTGGTAATATTGTACTGCTAACCAGAGCATACAAAACATTTGCTAGACCAATTCTTGAATACAGCTAATCTGCCTGGAACCCACACTGTATATCAGATATTAATACAAATGATCAAGTCCAGAGGTATTTCACGAGAAGAGTACTCCACTCCTCTGCTCACAACAGAATACCTTACGCTACCAGAGCTTCAACCACAACAATACACGAGCACACAATAGATACAAACTTAAGATAAACCGCACCAAACTCGATTGCAGGAAATTCGACTTCAGCAACAGAGTGGTCAATGCCTGGAATGCTCTACCTGACTCTGTGGTTTCTTCCCCAAACCCCCAAAACTTTAACCTTAGACTGTCTACTGTTGACCTCACCCCATTCCTAAGTGGTCTGTAAGGGGCAGGCATAAGCACACCAACATGCCTACCGTCCCTGTCCTAATATTCCCTTTTATTCGTATCCATTTCATGTATTAATAACCAAGTTTATACCTATATCTATCTAATACGTGCTTGACAAATAAAAAATAAATAATTTTTTTTTAAAAAAAATAAATAAAATCCTTGCAGTGAGGAAACGTATGCAGGGTCAATACATAGCATCTCAATTACAGAAAATCCATAATTAACAACAGCAATGGGACCGCAATTTCCATCCCTAAGCAACATGGTTTTAAAGCACAGTGTCATGTCACTGCACCATTCGGTGACAGCACTTCTGGTTGCCATCATTAAACGAATCCCATGCCATTGTTAAGTGTGATAACAATGTGTCCTCCTGCTGGCTTCCCTATTGAATACATGAAGTGTGTATTCATGCTATCCTACACGATGCCCTACATGATCAGTCTTCCAATATCTAAGGGGCTGCCACGAAGAAGAGGGGGACAACCTATTCTCCAAATCAATGCATGGAAACTAATCCAAGGAGAAAACCAATCTAGAAATAAGAAGGAATTTCCTGACAGTGAGAACAGTTAATGAAATGTCTTGCCTTCAGAAATTATGGGTGCTGCAGCACTGGTGGTTTTTAAAGAAGAGATTGGACAACCACTTGTCTGAAATGGTATAGGTCCGTGATGGTGAACCTATGGCACGTGTGCCACAAGTGGCACACGGAGCCATATCGGTGGGCACGCGAGCTCAGGTCCAGCGCACGCCAGCTGATTTTTGGACCTTCTGGGCCCACTGGGAGTCAGGAAACAGGCTGTTTCCAGCCTCTGGAGGGGGTGGGCAAGGCCCGTTTTTTACTCTCCCCAAGCTCCAGAGCCTTTCTAGGAGCCTGGGGAGGGCGAAAATGGCCTCCCCCCCAGAGGCCCTCCAGAGGCCAGAAACGTTCTGTTTGCCGACTTCCGGTTGGACCGGAAGTCCCATTTTTTCACTCTCCCCAGGCTTCAGAGCCTTTCTAGGAGCCTGGGGAGGGCGAAAGCGGCCTCCCCCCCAGAGGCCCTCCGGAGGCCAGCCTCCCCCCCCAGAGGCCCTCCAGAGGCCAGAAACGTTCTGTTTGCCGCCTTCCGGTTGGACCGGAAGTCCCATTTTTTCACTCTCCCCAGGCTTCAGAGCCTTTCTAGGAGCCTGGGGAGGGCGAAAGCGGCCTCCCCCCCAGAGGCCCGCCGGAGGCCAGAAATGGCCCATTTCCCAACTTGAAACGGGCCATTTCTGCCTCCGGGGGGGGGATGAGGAAGGCCGTTTTCACCCTCCCCAGGCTCCTAGAAAGGCTCTGAAGCCTGGGGAGAGCGAAAAACGGGCGTGCCATCGCGTGCCGGGAGCGGGGGGGGTCATGTACGCATCCGTGGGGGGCGCATGGAATTATGGGTGTGGGCATGCGCACGTGTGACTTCCCCGTGCTCCCCCCCTTTTGGCCCGCGAACCAAAAAAAGTTCGCCATCACTGGTATAGGTTCTACTGCTTGAGCAGGGATTGGACTAGAAGATCTCCAAGGTCTCTTCCAACTCTCTTATTCTGTTACTCTATAAAGCACTGATTGTCAGCGTGAGAGAGAGCAACTTCTGTCAAGATCACATGTGCACAATTGTCCTGTTCTCTATAAGAGGAACAGTTGTGCTGCATCCAAGCATAGCCCACTTTAATCCACATTTTGCTTCTTATGGGACCAACCAGTTGCTTCTGCTTCCAGATAGCAATAGCAATGCCTATCGAGATGAGGCGGACCGGTTGCTTTCGTGGTGTGGAGACAATAACTTGGTCCTTAATACCAATAAGACAA
>QLTV01003258.1:321653-337928 GCA_003457575.1 Thermophis baileyi
TGTCTGGCAGGGGTGGGTTCTGGTTTTCTTCACTGCCGGTTCGCTCAGTGTTGTGCTGCACAGGCGCGTGCGCACTTCGTGCATGCACAGTGCTTAAAAAAGGCTTCTGCACATGCGCAGAAGCAAAAAACAAGATGGCAGCGCCTACGGCGCCACCGAAAGAACCGGTTCGGGGGCATGGCAGGCATGGGTCGCTGCCGGTTCTAGCTACCCAGGCCGCCAAGTTACTACCGGTTCTATAGAACCAGTCCAAACTGGGAGGAACCCACCTCTGGTTTGCTAACTTGAGTTACTTGTAAAGTAATACAGGCAGGATTAAAAAAAAATGTTAGGAGGGGTCATTCCATTATAAAAAACAAACTGGACTTCCAACTATTCCAATTTGGAATTGATCCAATATGTAGGTGGAAATTTTTAGCTGTTATCCCTCATTTACAGTGATATGGGGATCAAAACATTCACTATGGACATCAGATGGACTGAAAACGTTAAACTCTCGATTTCTGGCCAAAAAAGCTACTCTCTGATAGCCAGGGCAGTTTCCATCTCTTCCTGATTACTATAGACCTCTGTCCGATTTTGAAAAGACTTGGTTGAAGGATTGGAGTACTGCTGAAACAAATATTGCATTATCAATGTTTTTTTTTTGATAGACAAAAAAAAAGTTAGATAATGTCACTTTGGATAATGAGATGGGAGGCATGTAAAATAAATAAATAAATAAATAAATAAATAAATAAATAAATGCTGTGGAAGATCCATAAATATCTCTTCTATTTTATTTATGAAAACATTCATACAGAGAGATTGATAGGAATACAGTCAGTACCCAATTCTACTCAGGGTTCACAAGTAGGCTTGATCCTTCTTACCATATTCTTCCACATAAAATGTGTGCTCAGCAATCTTCCTGGAGGATTTTTCTACCACCAATTTGTAGGTGCCTAAGGCAGGCTCAGAAGACAGAGGGAAGGACAGCTGGGAGAGGCCCATGCTAAGCTTAACATCATTCCACTGGAACAGACGGTTCTTCTTGGGGTCCTGTCAGTCACAAAAAATGCAAACATGAGAGCTTTTGGTGTTGATAGAAAATGCCCCATCCCATCTTCTGGTCAATCTTCCCCCAATTTTTCAGATTCTGGGAATTATAATTCCCAGAATCTTAAACCAATTCACATGGAAATTGTTCTGTTATTCTATTGGCTGCACAAATACATTTCCAAACTTTGTTCAGCTGCTTTCAAGATGCTTTGTCTTAAATTTGCTGTGGGCCAATTGAAAAGCTGGTGCCTCACTCAGATTGCACTGTACTCAGAGAAGGGAACTTGATAAGAATGGAGAACAGAAGTTCACAGACAGATGTCTTGCAGAGATAAAAGGGAAAACTTCTAGTTTTGGCTTTGTGGATAGATAAGCCATCACACAAATGGAAGGCCTTGAAATTACAGTTGATTTAGAACAACATCCTTGTCAGATGTCCTCCAAAAACATGGGCTGAAAATGTTGGGAATCCTCACACAAGATCTCGTAATAGTGTATATTTTTATGTATAATATCAATATTGTACATGTTTGACAAACAAATGAATAAATAAATAAATAAATAAAGTCAAGTGGTTGGGAAAATGAATCATTTTTAAAGCCTTAGGAACCAGACGAGCTGCGAGGCAGTTGGTATATATTAGGGGGTATGTAAATAAAAATCAGATTTCACAACAGCAGGCAAAGCATTTGAAAAAAAAAATCTTTTTTTAAAAAAGTAAAAAAAAATGGATCTAGGACTCTGCCTTCATTCTGTCAGAACCAATTGACTCATTTTAAAAAATAACACACACACACACACACACACACACACACACACACACACACAAACTTTTGTTATCTGCACTTCCCTACCAGAAAAACAGAGAGCATCTCTTCCATCTGGAAGCCCCCTTGGCACTTTCCCCAGTTTTCAAGCCAATTTGCAACCAATCTTATCAGAGAACTTTACCTGGTCAATGACATTCTCTCTTGGTTTCACAACAGGGACAGAAAAAAAGAGAGTATTCTAGTTGTAAAATGAAACTTATTAGGCCTTTGAGGCTGCTGGGGGGGGGAAACAGCTTAAGACCAGTTAAGGAAGGGGCAATAACAGGTTTGCAGTCTCCAGACGTATAAATGAGTGGGGCAATCATCACACCGACAAGAAGTAAGACTTTCTTGAGAAGGCAAGACTCTGTTTAGCAACTTTAAGATGTATGGACTCCGACTCCCAGAATTCCCCAGCCAGCCAACTCTGGGAGTTGAAGTCCATACACATCTTAACATTGTCAAGATTGAGAAACACTGAGCTATGGAATATTAGGACTGGTTGGTTAGTTGGTTGGTTGGTCAATTGGTTACTTACTTACTTACTTACTTACTTACTTACTTACTTACTTACTTACTTACTTACTTACTTACTATCAAATTAAATGGCCACCCAATCCAACAAGAAATACTTGAATGGGAGACCACCAGGAAATCCCACTGGACTAAAAAGTCCAAAATGCACCTGGGGCAAAGGAATGGCAAACCTCTTTTGTATTGCTGATGTTAGCCGAGTTGGAAATGGCTATTATCTTGATAGGAAATTTTAGGGTTATAAATTAGATTAAGATGTCTGAAAAAAAGATCCCAGGAAACCATGTGCATACTGCTTCCAAGAAAACTACCTGGACCTGTCCAGGGTTGGACCAGATTAGTTTCTGGATGGAAAACCACCAGGAAATCATTGAGCTTAAAATGGACAAGGAAATTTTAAAAAAAATTCTGGAAGAAGACCATGGCAAGTTACTTAAGCATGATCGCTAAGAACGTTACCTGGGCAATGAGTCACTAGCAGATTTAGTTCAGTTCTACTCTTAATTTGTGGAAACATTTACATAATAAAAATATTAAAATATTCCAGTATTTGAGAGGTTTCCACAAAGAGGAGGGGGTCAACTTATTTTCCAAAGCGCCAGAAGGCAAGACAAGAAGTAATGGATGGAAACTAATCAAGGAGAGACGCAACCTGGAATTAAGGAGAAACATCCTAACAGAACAATTAACTAATGGAATGGCTTGCCCTAAGAAGTTGTGGGTACTTCATCACTGGAGGTTTTTAAGAAGAGATTGGACAGTCACTTGTCTGAAATGGTATAGGGCAGTGATGGCTAAACTTTTTCTCATCGCATGCCAAAAGTGTGTGCGCATGCGACAGCGTGCACGTGTGTGTGCTGGCACCGATAATGCAATGCGTGTGTGACACCACCCCTCGACACGCATGACCCCCCGTGGTCGCCCCGTGTATGTGCATGGGCCGTTTTCGCCCTCCCGGAGGCTCAAGGAAAGCCTCCGGAGCCTGGGGAGGGCAAAAAACGGGCCTCCAGGAAGTTCCAGAAGTCTGGAAATGGGCCCGTTTCCAGCCTCTGGAGGGCCTCCGGAGCCCGGGGGAGGTCGTTTTCGCCCTCCCGGAGGCTCGAGGAAAGCCTCTGGAGCCTGGGGATGCGCCCCGCCCTCCGCGCATGCACAGCAGATACCCAAAAATCAGCTGGGCAGTGGGAGGTATGCGCGCATGTGCGGTGGAGCTGAGCTGGGCAATGGCTCGCGTGCCCGCACCTGTGGCACGCGTGCCATAGGTTCGCCATCACGGGTATAGGGTCTCCTGCTTGAGCAGGGGGTTGGACTACATTGAAGGTCCCTTCCAGCTCTATTCTGATTGAAACTATTGAGGACCAGAGGACCTTCTGAAAGAAACAAGAATTTGCTTGCTCTTCTCTTTTCTAACCAGTTGGAACCCAAAGCAAATAACTGGGGTTGCCGAGTTCCCAGAACCTAATTCAAATTTGAATTCTTTCTTTTGAAACCCTTTCACTCAATCATTAACTGATGTTGTGGGTGGATTTGGAAATCCTATTTCACCCCAATCAGAATAGTACTCCCCCCCCCCCCCAAAAAAGTACTTCTGCCCATATCTCTTGGTAAAAAAATTGCAACGGTGGTTAATATTTAAAACTTTTTTCTCCCCATTTCCTCGCCCTGTAGTAAATCATATAAAAAAAATTATTTGCTCTAGATAACCTAAGGGAACAATGGTGCCTGCAATCTGTGTAGATTACAACTACTCATTCTGGAGAAGAAAATCAAATTCTGAAGCATCCCTAAAAAATATACTTGTACAATGAACTAGAAATTAAACTTTAATTCAAATCATAAAAATATAAATTCAATGTCTTACAAACAAAAACAAAAAACTTCTTGGAACTGAGCTGAGTTCACAGCCCTGCCAGATAAAAGTCCATCCCTGGTTATCTACTGACCTCCCCACATTTCTTCATTTCCATAGGATAATGCATTGGCATTGCTAAATGACTCAGTATTTTTGCTGATCCCTTAAGTTCCATTGACTTAAGGTCAATGTTTAAGTCCCAATGACTTAGAGTTCATGCTCTGATACAATAGCATGATAGGGGGAAAAATCAAGGCCAGCCAAAATACTTAGATGTCCTGGAAGATATGATAAAGTACCATCCATTATCTCTATTCACATAACATCATAGCCAGCGGCTACATTTCTAATGATAGGCCTAGTGCAGGAGAACTCCCAAATTGTCCATTAAGCCCATCATAATGGTGACTTCAAGTGATCATTTTTGCATTTTTACTAACCTCCAGGAAGTATTGTAGAACACTTTAAAGGAACGGGATTCCAGGATGAGCATGACAGAATTATACTCGGGGAATATCTATTACTAATTTTTTTGCGCTCGAGTCAGGAACACCGAGGCACTTCCAGATTGAAAGGATTAGCTGGTGATATCACCATTGCCCTGGAGACACCTAGTTGGGATCTCCTTTTATGTCCCTGGCAGGAGCTGGAGTGAAGGACAAGAGCTCAACCCTGCCCCTTGGCAGCTCTTGGGTCTCGAACTTGGGCTTGCTAACCTCTCGCCCAGCGATCCAACCACTCGAACCACCATGCTCCTTTTCTACTACCAATAAACATGTTCCTTTATTGTTAGGAAGTTTTGTGAAACATCTCTTTAAGAAAAAAATGGACAACCATTTGTCTGAAATAGTATAGGGTTTCCTACTTGAGTAGGGGGTTGGACTAGAAGACTTCCAAATTCCCTCCCAACTCTGTTATTCTGTTATTGAACTGGAATTATCCTTCTGGAAACCTAAGATTATGACTCCTTAAATAGCTTTATTTTGTCGCTCCTTCTTTTGGATATTTGAAACGGACCGTTCTATCTTGCCATGCCCAATGAGCTAAGAATGACATGAGAAGTTACTTCTGAATAGTTTCTTTATTATTGTCTATGGAGCTTCTCAGTCATCCAGGTCATGGTTGTCCCAAAGGTGCTTTTTTCGAGAGGCAACTGGACTTTCTGGTTTTTCTTTGAAGAGGTTTTGAGAAGCAAAATGCCTTCAAAGAAAAACCAGAAAGTCCAGTTGCCTTTCGAAAAAAGCACCTTTCCTTATTGTTCTCACCTATGGACAGGAACGTGCCAGACTAAAGCATAACTACTGCATAACAGACTGCATAACTACTAGATACACAGGTAATCCTTGACTTACAACCATTCATTTAGTGACCATTTGAATTTACAAATGGCACTGAAAAAAGTGTCTAGTGACCAGTTTTCACTCGTACGACCATTGCAGCATCGCAATGATCATGTGACCAAATTCAGGCACTTGACAACTGGCATGAATTTACAATGGTTACACTGTCTTGGGGTCATGTGATCACTATTTCTGATCTTCCCAGCCAGCTTCCGAAAAACAAAGTCAGTAGGGAACCCAGGTTCACTTAATGGCCACATGATTCACTTAACAACTGCAGTGATTCACTTAACAACTGTAGCAAAAAAATCATAAAATTGGGCACAACTCACTTAGCAACTGTCTTGCTCAGCAATAGAATTTTTTGGCTCAATTATGGTCATGAGGACTACCTATACCCGTGATGGCGAACCTATGGCACACGTGCCGGAAGTGGCACGCAGAGCCATCTCTCCGGGCACACCAGCCATCGCCCGTTGCTCTTCTGGGTTCCAGCGCGCACATGCGTGCCGGCCAGCTAGTCTTCATATGCGCCGGAGTGCCAGAAACCGGAAGAGCAGCTCCCTGGCATGCACGCCAGAAACCAGAAGACCAGGTGGCCGTCACGCATTCGCATGCCGGAAACCGGTAGCTCAGCTTCCCAGCACGCGCATGCGCACCGGGGAACTGCTCTTCCAGTTTCTGATGTTCCAGCACGTGTGCACTGGGGAGCTGCTCTTCCGATTTCCGGCACTCCCCCCTGCACGCGTGCTCCCATTTCAGCACTCAGTGCCGAAAAGGTTCACCAACACTGACCTATACTCTGCAAAGTAGGCGGGGTCCACTTTGCTCTCTTTCTGCAAACCAGAGATTCCAAGCTTCTTTGTCTCTTCCCTTGCTGGGAAAGAGCCCCTCCCTCCTGTGACTCTGGCCTAGGCTACATTCCACTACACATCTGGTTCAATCATTTTTTGCAAAGCTATGTAGGAAGCCCCCTCCCCCCCAAAAAAATATTCTTTATTCTTAATATTAAAAAGAGACAGGATAGAATATTTCCTCCAAAGGAGAGATGGAGAAAAATCTTAATAAAGGCAGAAAGCAGCCCCAGTCTTCCTGCCATAGGAAAATAGCCTCAAGCAGAAGCTTAAAGAGGCTGGTCTTTAGGAATGGAGATTTTGTATCTATTCAGAAACACTGCGCCAATCTATTCATAAGCAAAGAGACTCCAAATAAGCAACACAATAGGCAAGGAGCCAAAGCTGACAAGATTAGCTCAGACACCTAGGATTTGCATTTCCCCTTTTGCCTGTAGAGCCAGCCATGACCACTGTTCCCTCTAAGGTGCGCGGCTGCGCGGCCGCGCACGTGACAGGGAATCGCCGCGCAGCAGTTTCGAACTGCCGCGCAGCGATTTCCCATGTCAGAGGGAACGTTGCTGCGCGGCCGCGCACGTGACAGGGAATCGCCGCGCAGCAGTTTCGAACTGCCGCGCAGCGATTTCCCTTGTTAGAGGGAACGTTGGCCATGACTCCTACATGACCCCATAGGAATATGGCAACAGCCATTAAAATATTGAAGGACATATTCTTGCACAGGAACAGGCATCTCAATCACAAAGCCCTAAAGAATGCATAAAAGCCCACCTACTCCCAACCCCATTTTGTCAGCCTCCTCAGAAACATGTTACTGTCACTAGTTTCTGGCTACCAAATAAGCAAAGACTTCCTTTCCTGCAGCCTGCCTTCATTTTATTTCCAGCATCTTTCTCTCGGCTTGGAACCGGACCGGATTTTTCTTCTAACATGTAAATATAGGAAATCCTTGACTTACAACCAGTTGCTTAGCAACCATTCCAAGTTATGATGGAGTTACCTTCACTCTACTTACAATCCATATTCAATCTTCCAACAGTTGCCTCCCCGGTCACATGACTAACCACATGACTTTGGTTTTGCCAAAAAAGAACACTTACTTCTGATTTTCTACAAAACCACACCCAAAGTAAACCACTGATTCACTTAACAACTGCCATAAAAAAGGTCGTAAAATCAGGTCAGTCATGTGACTGACTCCTTTTGCAACTGACATGTCTTACAATTGTGGTGGTAAGTTCCATTACTGTCATAAGTTGACTACCTGTATACAGTAAACTTTGTAGCATCCTATTCAGTAACTTTCATTGAGCTGGTGAAAAAAATTATGAAAGCTCAGGGTTTGGTTTTCAAGCCAGTTGAGGATCCACCTAACAGAATGCCTTCCAGCCCATGTTTTATTAGCTTGTAAATCAGAATGCCATATAGTACTTTGTCAAATGTGTTGCTGAAATCAAGATATGTATGTTGCATTTCCACTATCTCTTTAAAAAGTTACCGGATGTAAAGATAAACATAATTTGATAGGTGCATGTGCACGCTGACCAGAGGTGGGTTCCTCCCGGTTCGCACAGGTTCTATAGAACCAGTAGCAAACCGCTGGTGACGTCACTGATCCGGTTCTGTCGGTGCCAGTCCGTGGATGCCGCCATCTTTTTTTTTTTTAATTTTTAAATTGAATTTTTTATTATTTTTTTTCCTTCTGCGCATGCACAGAAGCTGAGTCACCGGCACTGTGCATGCGCTGCCATCTTGTTTTTGGCTTTTGGGGGGGGGGGATTTTTTTGCAAATTTTCACCACTGCATATGCGCACGTGCCCACATGGCGCGCCCACACGGCGCGCAATGCACACACAGCCATGCGGCGCGGGAGGAAGCGAACTGGCAGCGAGGTAAGTTAGAACCCACCCCTGACGCTGACATCTGGTAAATTGTTGCACTGCTTTTAAGGGGTATAAAAATCATTTATGTAAAATCCTCACACGCATGCATGCATGCACGCAGATATGTATCATTTTGGCTTATATACTACTACATTTCCAGACAATTCATTGCCAGTTTTGATACCATATTGATTGATCTGTCTTTCCCTCTGCCTGAGGAAGTAAATATTTGCCCTCTTCCAATTTCTGGTAATTTATTCATTTTCTAGAATTTAAGAAATTCTAGAATTTAAGAAATAAGAGCACCGGCACAGTCCAACTAGCTCTGGGTTCCAACTAATACGTATATTAACTGTAATTCTATCATGCCCAAACTGAATCTCTTCCTTCAATGGGTTCCATATTATTTGCTGGTTCGCCTTCTTAAACAAAAGAAAAGAAAATCTGAAAAGTCGTGGATGACGACAATTGGGCTTGAATTATGCTGAAAATTGGGCAATTTTGATATCAGCAAATATAATTTGGGGGTGTAGCAGCCATCTTGTTACTATAGCAAGAGAGAGAAAAAATAAGTACTTACCTGTATGTAAATTAATGGAATCTGACAGAAGTAAAAACAAGAAAGAGAGAAATCAGAAATTACTACAGTGAATTATAATCATCTACACATGCACAGACATAAAATATGGATATATGATATTACAGGTAATCCCTGCTGTTTGTGGGGCAGTGGGGAATTTTCTGCAGTAGGAGCAGGGGAGTCAAATCCTGGTCCTCCTCAGACAGGGAACGTTCTGGGAGACTTTGGGTCAGTTCTTGTCTCTCAGCCCAACCATCTGAAGATGGTTAGGGGACTGGAGAATCAAACAAATGAAGAACGGTTGTAGGAACTGGGTATGTCTAGTTTAATGAAAAGAAGGACTAGGAGTGACATGATAGTAGTGTTCCAATATCTAAAGGGCTGCCACAAAGAAGAGGGAGTCAACCTATTCTCCAAAGCACCACTTGGCCAATAAAGAATTGTATTGTATTGTATTGTATTGTATTGTATTGTATTGTATTGTATTGTATTGTATTGTATTCTATTCTATTCTATTCTATTCTATTCTATTCTATTCTATTCTATTCTATTCTATTCTATTCTATTCTATTGGCAGAACAAGAAGCAATGGATGGAAACTAATCAAAGAACCAACCTAGAAGTAAGAAATTTACTGACAGTGAGAACAATTAATCAGTGGAACGGCTTGCCTTCAGAAGTTGTGGATGCTCCATCACTGGAGGTTGTTAAGAAGAGACTGGACAGCCATTTGTTTGAAATGGTATAGGGTCTCCTGTTTCAACAGGGAGTTGGACTAGAAGACCACCAAGGTCCCTTCCAACTCTGGTATTCTATTATCCTTACAGGGTTGTCATTGAGGGGAAAATGGGAGGAGGGAGCCACCTTGAGTTCCTGGACAAAAGCCAGGGTACAAAGCTAACAAATAATTAATGGAAGAGGGAACACAGTAACAAACTGAAGTACTCAGTTTGTATTACATGTATTACTTGCATCTTTGTGACATATATGTCATTTCGATGCCCACTGTGGCTTTTACAGACACAGAAGATCATTGTGCTTGTGTATGTTTAAGATGAGCATGCAAATTCTTGATATTATTGTAGACCAGGATTTTCTCATGGGCATAGATGCTGTCTTGACTTTTTTTTTTTTCACTCTCTCTGCCTGCAGGAATTACATGAACATAGGAAAGGTTTATTTGCTTATTGTGCCAAGGTGAAGCCTCAGTGAAGGCTGTAGCCTTCCAGGCAAGGGAGTGAGCAGCCATTGCACTCAGTCACAGCCTACCTTCTTATTTGCAGGGCGGAAGTCTTCATGCAGACAGACGATGCGAATCTTCACTGTGAAAGGAAGAGGGACAGTATTGACTTTGTGGCCACATAGATAGACATCTGGAGCCCAGCTTGGGCTTTGTAAGCATAGTAGCCCCAGATTGCTCCCAGGCATTTCTATCACCCATTCATAGACTTTGGAATGAAGGGAGAAGTCATCTATTCTGACCTAATGAGTACAAGATCAAGCCAGAATGGAATCTGCAGGTTGAGCGGCACCAGGGGTAGGGTTTATTGACTCATATTAGAAATTCTGTTTATATAAAGCACCACACAGAGCATAGAGTACAGTCACCATGTGCTTTACTACTCAACTATATTCTGTAACAGAATAACTGTTTACTGTATATAAAGCATCACACAGAACAAAGAGTACAGTCACCATGTGCTTTACTACTCAACTATATTCTGTAACAGGAAACAGGAAACTCTACTCAGAGTATATACCATAGATCCAAACTTGTAAATAGTACCATCTACTGGCTGAATACTACTGTAGTAGTTGCATAGAAAAACATTCCTACAATAAATTCCAACAACTCAGAATGTCTATCCTGTGCTCCTTTGTAAAATGTGGTGCGATGAACAATCCATTAAAGCATTCAGATTTTTCAAAACTCCTAAAATGGAATAAAATAAATAAATAATCTTCAACATGTGCCTAAAATGAATTGGAAGTGATCTGGCCCTCTGGGAGCAAGCAATTCCTACATGAGGAGAATCAGTAGAAAAAGCCAGTTTTCATGCTCTTAGTGATCCTTTATGACTGCCTTCTCTGTCATTCCTTTTCAAACCTCACTACCATCTCTCACAGACAGATTTGTTCAGATTTCTCCCAGTTCTCCCCCAACTGGGGGCCAAGGCATGCAGGGTCTTATGGGGCAAACCCAGCACTTTGAATTGGCCTCCAAAACCTAGTGGCAACCAACGCAGACTTCTGGGGGAGGTATGGCAAATTGAAAATATCTCTGGTGGAACCAATCATAGCAGCAAAGACCAAATAAGATTACCAGTTCCTTAGAACCCTTCTGGATAAGGACAGGACAGGACAGGAGATCGCCCACATGGTGGGGAATGGAAGGATTTATATTCCTTGCAGACAGCTGGTCATTTGCATTCTTTTACAGAGCCATTGAGGCCACTTGGAGGTTTATCTGTGTCCTCAGGGTCACCTGAGTAGTGCAAGAGATTGACAGCCATTTGTCCAGAATGGTATAGGGCAGTGATGGCGAACCTTTTTTTCCCTCGGGTGCCGAAAGCACGCGCGCGTGTGCTATCACGCACGCGTGAGTGCCCACCCCCATAATTCAATGCCCCCCATCCCCCTGTGCGACCTCCCCCACCCCCTGGAGGGCCTCTGGAGGCTGGAAACAGCCCATTTCCTGACTTCCGGTGGGCCCGGTAGGCCCGTTTTTCGCCCTCCCCAGGCTCCAGAGGCTTTCTTGGAGCCTGGGGAGGGTGAAAACGGCCTCCCCTGCCCCCCCAGGAGGCCAAAAACCCCCTCACAAAGCCTCCACGTGAGCCAAAAATCAGCTGGCCAACGTGCACATGCACGCTGGAACTGAGCTAGGGCAATGGCTCGCGTGCCGGCAGATATGGCTCCGCGTGCCACCTGTGGCACGCGTGCCATAGGTTCGCCATCACTGGTATAGGGCGGTGATGGCTAACCTTTTCCGGACCGAGTGCCCAAAGCGCGTGCGCCCGAACCCCCGAAATGCAATGGTTGCTCCTAGCAGGACAGTGGTTTTCCACAGGTTGGAGTGGCAGAAGACAAAGGGATCAGCTATCGTGTTTGCAGTCACAGCAAAGCCTTTTAAAGGACACTAAGTTTGCAAGCCTCACTTTCTAATCGCTTTCAGAAATTGCCTATTAACCATCTTAAAAAGCAACCACTGCATCTTCTGCAAACCAGGCACCGTTCACGTTGCTGAAGCTTCTCCGCTTTACCAGCAAGCAGGCAGCTGCCTTCTGAAGCAAATGAAGCTTCTGGATAATTGCCAAGGGCGACTCAAAGCAGAGCACACTGCAGTGGTCCAAATTCAAATAATTTCAAATTTCTCACTGCAGGCGGCATCACTACTGCTGCAGGGGAGTGAAGGGTTCCCAGGCTTTTTGTTACTGAACCAGAAGCCCTGATTTGATGGTTGTATCTCAGAAGGCACACACACAAAAAATTGTATCAAAGGCATCTGTGGGGTACATGGATCAAAAGTCTACCAGATGGTGAGTGAGATGTACTGATCTAACCTCCATCCCTGTTTGCAAAAGTACTAACCAGGCCCAACACAAGGCCACTTTGATCTAGTTGGCCAAATGTAGCCACCTGTTTAGAGTGTGTGTGTGTGTGTGTGTGTGTGTGTGTGAATGTGTGTGTCTTTGACTCTGGTTGGATAACCATTTGTCTGATTGAACGATCATTTGTCTGAAATGGTTTAGGGCAGTGATGGCGAACCTATGGCACGTGTGCCACAGGTAGCACGCGGAGCCATATCTGACGGCACGCAAGGATTGCCCTATGTCAGCTCCAGCGCACATGCACGTGCTGGCCAGCTGATTTTCGGCCTTCTTTTCGGCCGTTTTCGTTCTCCCCAGGCTTCAGGAAAGCCTCCTGAACCCTGGGGATGGTGAAAAACGGCCCAAAGGGCCAACCGGAAGTTCGTTTCCGAACTTCTGGTTGGCCCATTTGGCCGTTTTTCACTCTCCCCAGGCTTCAGGAGGCTTTCCTGAACCCTGGGGAGAGCGAAAAACAGCCCAACGGGCCTACCAGAAATCTGGAGGCTTCAGTGAGGCCTATGCGCATGCATGGGGGGGCAGCGCGGGAGGGTTGTGCGCATGCATGGGGGGCAGTATGGGGGTTGTGCGCATGTGCGGGGGGGAGGGCATTGCATTATGGGTGTAGGAATGCGCACGCATGCTATCGCGCGCGCACCCTTTTGGCACCCGAGCCAAAAAAGTTTCGCCATCACTGGTTTAGGGTTTCCTGCTTGAGCAGGATTTGGACTAAAAGACCACCAAGGTCCCTTCCAACCCTGTTGTCTGTTATTCTGACTCAGCATTTACTTCCGAAGCCTGCCCAAATTAGTCCCTGCACTTCTTTTGGCAAGATTTCAGAAAGGATTTGCCAGTGCCTGCTTCCCAGGGCTGAGAAAGAATGACTGTCCCAAGGTCACCCTGTTGGCTTTGTGCATAAGGCAGGACTAGAATTCATGCCCCCCCAGTTTCTAGCCTGATGTTTAACCACTAGACCAGGTTCTAGCCTGGTGCCTTAACCACTGCACCAAACTGCCTCTAGCACAGTGGTTCTCAACCTTCCTAATGCCGCGACCCCTGCCCCGCCACCGTGACCCCCTCCCCATCCC
This sequence comes from Thermophis baileyi, assembly GCA_003457575.1. Classification (NCBI taxonomy): domain Eukaryota; kingdom Metazoa; phylum Chordata; class Lepidosauria; order Squamata; family Dipsadidae; genus Thermophis; species Thermophis baileyi. The sequence continues at coordinate 335,213 of QLTV01003258.1, forward strand.
CTCCCCACACGCGATGAGGTGACAAAGGGGGCATGGCACCAAGATGGCGGGCTAGCGCGTGCTTAGGTGACCCCTGTGAAGGGGTCATTCGACCCCCAAAGGGGTCGCAACCCACAGGTTGAGACCCACATGTGAAATACCGAAGAACAATCTGCCTTAGGAAGAGAAAGCTCATCTCTAAAAAGAACCAGTGAGTGGATTTATCACAGAAATAAGAAATTTCCAACAGTTTGGAAGAGACACTATCTTGGCAAAGGACTACAGGGAGTCCTTGACTTATAACTTTTAGCAACCATTCCAAATTGCAACAGTGCTGAAAAAAGTGTCTTGCGACCATTTTCCTCACACAACCATCGCAGCATCCCCATGGTCACGTGATTGCAATTTCAGCACTTGACAACCACCATGTGTTTATGATGGTTGCGGCATCCCGAGATCTCATATAGACATGCGTGACCTTCCCAGCTAGCTTCCACCGAGCAAAGTCAAGGGAGGGAAAGCCAAACTCCCGATTCACTTAATACAGGTATTCCTTGAGTTACGGCAGTTCAATTAGCAACCTTTCAAAATTATGACACCACCCCTCCCCCCCAAAAAAGTATTTATGACCCGGTCCCATAGTTACACATGTTGCAGCACCACAGTGGTCATTCACCCTTACAACTGACTGCAGAGACGCTGCAACATGGCCCCTGCCTATTTTAGTAAAGTCATGGGAAATGGGGTGGAGAGGAGTAAGTGGAATCTGGGACGCTGGCAAAGCAGGCCCGGTCTGTGGAGACCTGGCAGGGCAGGATGGGGCAGGGAAGCAATTGTGGGATCCCAGGGGAGCATGAGGTATCTCAGTGGATCAGGGGAGGCCTTGGATGGCCTGCTCCAGCACCAGGCCCCCGCATGGTCTTCCCCACCCTGAGATACCTCATGTGCATTTAACAACCTGCGCATTCGATTAGCCCCTGCATTGGGAAAAGCAGGGAGTGATCACATTCGTTTAACATGATCCAATCAAATGAATTCTCAGGTTATGAATATAATTGGCAGGCTCTATTACATTCATAACTCGAAAATTACCTCTAGCTGCAGTGATTCACTTAAGAACCATGGCCAAAAAAAAAAAAGATAGTAAAATCAAGCACGACTCACTTAACTTGCTCAGCAATGGAAATTCTGATTCCCAGTTGTGATCATACTTCTATCTCTACAATTTCTCCACTGGAAGGACCTCACTTACCTTCCTGTCCTGCCTTGTAGATGGGCTTGTCTGTCTGAACAAAAAGTAGGTCACTTGGGTTTCTGATCGTGACCAGTTCTTGTTGCATCACGTTCAACGTTTGTCCCTTCAATACCACCCTGAGAAGAACCTTGGGAGGGCCTGTAGGGCTGGAAAATCCTGGCGAATAGCTTGGAGAACTGCTTGAGGAACGATTCAACTTGGGAAGCTGGAGAAGAAACAAAGGTAGCAGCGTGAGGATTTTTCACAGTTCCTATTGCAAGGATCTATAACCTCTTGTTTCACTTCCTTGTCAGTAATCATGGAGGGCAAAAAAAGTCGAGAAGGAGGCCACAATGCCATTGAAGCCCTGCCCCTTTTTTTATCTGAATAGCAATAGCACTTAGACTTATATACCGCCTCACAGTGCTTTTACAGCCCTCTCTTAAGTGGTTTACAAAATCATGTTGTCCCCAACAATCTGGGTCCTCAATTTACCAACCTCGGAAGGATGGAAGGCTGAGCCAACCTTGAGCTCGAAGGAATCAACTCGAACTGCCGAACTGCTGGCAGTTGGCAGTCGGCAGAATTAGCCTGCAATACAACATTCTAACCACTGCGCCACCAGGCTGTTGTGAATTGTAACACATGTACAGCAAGGGGAAAATTAGGCACAAATGACCACTTTTACTTTGTTTATCTTTTCAGGTTTAATAGATGATAGCGATCTCATTTTAGGTGACATATATTTTATTTCATCGATTGTAATGTCAAATGGCATGACCTAAAGTCCCTGATCGCCAGTCACACTGACAAGAAACAACAGTGATTCGGCTGGGAGAAAGCCGAAGTCATTGGCCATGCCAAAACCTGTCAGGCACATGAGTTTATCGAAACCTGGCATTCCGCCAATGGATCCATCAACCAACACATTGACTTAGAACCAGGATATGAACCAATAAGAAAATGGACCATCCGAACCACCAATTGATGACAGAACCTACCACCCCATCACTAGTTGAATTTTGCACCACACAGCAACCACTCAGAAGTCAAGACCAGGATCAGTCTTGTGATTCAACCAGTCACTAGACCAACCAACCGGCCGGGACCTACCGTATTTTTCGGAGTATAAGACACACCTTTTTACCCCCCAAAAGAGGGTGAAAACTTGGGTGTGTCTTATACACCGATTGTAGCCCCACCCAGCCACCCCCACCCTTTGGCCTCTGCCTCCCAGCAATTTACCTCCTTGCAGCAAACAGCCCAGAGCCTGATTAGCAGAAGCAACTGATTATCAGCCTCCTGAACATCAGCTGATTGAAGCTGCAGGCAGGCCCACTAAAATGAAAGTGAAACTAAAACTGCAAGGAGGCAAATTGCTGGGAGGGAGAGGCAGAGGCAGCATTTTATTTTCTTCAGACTGCTAATCAGACTGCTGAAACTGGATGCAAGGAGGTAAGTCAATAACTATAAATGTCTATAGAATGGTCAAATGATTAGACT
>QLTV01003258.1:337957-353018 GCA_003457575.1 Thermophis baileyi
CTTTGTGGCATTAATATACTGCCATAATGTACATTTCTCCAATTCTTTGCTATTTCTATGGGTCAGGCACACATGCACAGAAATACACAGCAAACAGTGTATATCATCTGTGCTGTTTGCTGTTTGCTGTTTGCTGGGAGGCAAATTGCTGGGAGGCAGAGGCAGATTTTTTTTTCTTGTTTTCCTCCCCCAAAACTAAGGTGCGTCTTATACTCCGGTGCGTCTTATACTCTGAAAAATACGGTATATAAATGAACAAGACACATCCCCTAAAACAGTGATGGCGAACCTATGGCACACGTGCCGCAGGTGGCACGCGGAGCCATATCAGAGGGCACGCGAGGCGTTCCCCTATGTCAGCTCCAACGTGCATGCACGTGCTGGCCAGCTGATTTTCGACCTTGGGGAAGGCTGTTTTGCCCTCCAGAGGCTTCAGGGAAGCTTCCTGAAGCCCCAGAGTGCAAAAAACGGCCCAACGGCAAACCGGAAGTTCGGAAAAATGCACTTCCGGTTTGCCGTGGGGCTGTTTTTTGCACTCCGGAGGCTGCAAGGAAGCTTCCTGACGCCCCGGAGGGCAAAAAACGGCCGAACGGGCAAGGGAGGCCTTTGCACATTCGCGGGGGGGGTTGTGCGCATGCGCAGGGGGCAGTGCGGGGGGGGTTGTGCGCATGCGTGGGGGAGGGAATGGGTGTGGGCACGTGCGTGCGCGCTAGCATGCATACACACCCCCTTTTGGCACGCGAACCAAAAAAGGTTCGCCATCACTGCCCTAAAACCCTGCTGAAGATGTTGTCTAGTTTGGTAACGAAATGTCCGGGATCCAAGCAGCAAAGTCTGAGGCCAAACCTCTGCCTAAATCTATAACCCGAGCTACGAATATTTTCTATAATAGATTGTAATAGCTTAAATTTAGCCTTGCACAGACAATCAGTACATGATTATTACAGCTAATGCTGACTTTTTAAATCTGTTGTTTTATCTTTGTTATGCTAGTATTTTATCACATCTACTTAATGATACTTTGTATTTTTTTTTTCAAATTTGGTTTGTCGTTGATCAAATAGCATTTTTCTTTCTGTGTTCCTTCTGAAATGATCCTGAAATGTAGTTGCACCCTAAGATTGAATGTGTTTGATTTTGCAACCACATCACACTGCTGGCTCCTATTTAGCCACTTTGGGAAGAAAAGTAGAATAATAATTTTTATATGATACGTTCAAGTAAGGAGCTCCTACCTGGAAGGAAACACATTGGAAGATGTCCTTCCCAGCCACCATGTCCACTTCAGTCAAGCTTATGTTCTTGTCCTCAAATTCTATGGTGATGCTCAAAGTCACAGTCTCGTTCAAATGGATCATCTGGACACAAATATTCTCAGAGGTCTTTGTGTGGATCACAGAGGGCACCAGAATCAAGTATTGCCTGGAAAGTGGGAAAGTCAAAAGGATTTATCAAGTATGGGGCATGGATGCCCAGTAACTGGGGCAGGTTTCACTACAGAAAGTTACCACCCATGCATCTAAAATAATTTTCTTGATGGATTAATTATCAATTTTGTCGATAGGGCGAAGGAAGGAAGGAAGGAAGGATGAATGGCTCTTAATGGCTACGTGCATTAACATTTCTTGTCTCTTGAGAGGTGCCGGCAGTTTGCAAGAAAAATCACTGTTCCTTCTCTCAATACTATTGCACCTGGGCAAATAGATTTGATGGGCTGTTTTGCCCCAAACCAGCCAAACCTGTTTAAATGAAGATGTGATAGAGCAGAAGATATGAATATTTTGCCACTTGGTGCACAATACCTGTCTCAGAATGACTTCCCTTAGATTAAAAAAGTTATTTCTGTTCTCTTATCTAAATGGAATAATGTTCTCTGTTTCTTGTCAAAGTTGGCACTCACCATACCTAGTTTGAAACAACTAGCCAGGACAATCTGTCTCCAGTTAAATGTCTAATGTCCTGATTGAAATACCATGGGAGGGTATGGGTTCTACCCAGGGGTGAATTTCAAAAATTTCCCCTACCGGCTCTGTGGGCATGGCTTGGTGGGCGTGGCTTGGTGGTCATGTGACTGGGTGGGTGGGCATGGCCAAATCGATGTCACTTCTTTGCCCTAATGACCTACAAAAAGAAGATATGCCAATTATTATACACAAAACAATAAAAGAGGTACACAAATACTTACATAAGAGCAATAAGACTCTTATTGCTCTTATGTAAGTATTTGTGTACCTCTTTTATTGTTTTGTGTATAATAATTGGTATATTTTCTTTTTGAATTTCACCCCTGATCTATCTACTTGCTTTCCCCAACCTGGCGCTTTCCCATTTGTTATTAAACTACATGTCCCAGCATCCTCGTAACTTGGGGTTAACGGGAGTTTCTGTGTGCCTAATAAAGTAGACAAGAGCTGATAGCTGGATAGAGTTTGTTTTCCTGTTTGATAAGACTCTTATCTGTGATTAATATGTATATGTATATATACATATACATATTATATACATAGGGAAATCGACGTGGCTGCTTGAGAGCATCCCTGGTGGAACTGAGGCCTGGGAATCATGAGTTCTGCAGTCCTATTATCCGTTTCTAGCCATCTGGGCATTGAAGTTATATTCAGTCAGATTTACGGTCAAGTCGGCCCGAAGAGGTGAGCGGCGACCGGGCGGGCATGGGTGGGTGGGGCCAACCAAGGGTGATTTTTACCGGCTCTGCGAACCGATTCAAATCATCCCTACTGCCTCTCCTGAGCCAGGCCGAGGTGGTTGAATTTCACCCCTGGTTCTACCATGAGAACATAGCATGAAGACTAAAGGAACTGGGCAGGAGAATTAAATATCATGAGATGATAGTCTGTGAAATCAATGTTTGGAAGCTTACTGTCCTGAAGCAGAAGCTGGAATCCCTGCTTAAACAGAAGTTAACAGACTAACAGAGTTGGAAGGGACCTTGGAGGTCTTCTAGTCAAACCCCCTACACATGCAGGAGACCCTATACCATTCTGGACAAATGGCTGTCAATCTCTTGAACTACTCGGGTGACCCTGAGGACACAGATAAACCTCCAAGTGGCCTTAACAATTCTCTAAAAGAATGCAAATGACCAGCTGTCTGCAAGGAATATAAATCCTTCCATTCCCCACCATCCAGTCAGAGCTGAAGAAGCTTCTTGGATGAGAAGTGAAATGTCTTCAAAGAAAAACAAGAAAGTCTAGTTGCCTCTTGAAAAAACACCTTTGGGATAACCATGACCTGGATGACTGAGAATCTCCTTAGACAGTTGGACTGGATCTTTGATTAAATTTTTGCCATGGACTTGTAAATTGATTTTTGCAAGAAAACTGTATAACCATGCTGCTTTGTAAATTGGCAGTGCAAAAAATTTTTGAAATGGAAATCAATGGAGCCAAACTGCTTATTTCTTTAAGCTTGCCAGTTTCTATCAACTCAAGGAATTAGCAGATAAAATATTCTGGGCACAAATTTATAGTTTAACTTCAGCTTCTAGGAAATGAAAGCACTTCTGAAAGTATACATTTTGCTAAGGAAAATCAGTTGATTAACTGAACTAGGCAAATGACTTCACAGGATCCTAAATTCCATAACCAAGTATGCTGACCTAAATTGGCTGGACAGCTGCTTAACTTCTTTAACTAGATCAGTGAGATCACACAACCTGCTAAACATAAATTTAATCTTGGTTAGGTGCCTTTGTGACTTAGACTGCTGTCAAACCCATCCTGGTTGGTTGTTGGTCCAACATATTGAGCAAATCCAGAAAACAGTAACCAGACAGAAGTTGTGAAATCCCAACTATCTTGTTAATTCCTCCATGATCTCAATGGGAAGATGTATGCATGATGAGTGAGACAGGGGGACGCATAACTGTCACAGAATGAGACCTCATTTTATTACACTAATTGGGAGGAGGGAAATCTCCATTTTTCAGAAACATCTATTGCCGTGATGGCGAACCTATGGCATGCATGCCACAGGTGGCACGCGGAGCCATATCTGAGGGCACATGAGGCGTTGCCCTATGTCAGCTGCAGTGCACATGTGCGCACTGGGCAGCTGATTTTCGGCCTTCCGGAGGGCGGGGGAAGCCGTTTTCACCCTCTCCAGGCTTCAGGAAAGCCTCCGGAGCCTGTGGATGGTGAAAAACGGGCCCAATGGGCCTACCGGAAGTTCGGAAACCAACTTCCAGTAGGCCCATTGGGTCCGTTTTTCGCCCTCCCCAGGCTTCAGGAAAGCCTCCTGAAGCCTGGGGAGAGCGAAAAATGGCCCAATGGGCCTACAGGAAGTTCATTTCTGAACTACCGGTAGGCCCATTGGGCCCGTTTTTCGCCATCCACAAGCTCCGGAGGCTTTCCTGAAGCCTGGGGAGGGCGAAAAACAGCCCAACGGGCCTACCGGAAGTCCAGAGGCTTCAGTGAGGCCTGCGCGCATGCGGGGGGGGACAGTGCGGGGGTGTTGTGCATGCATGCGCTGGGGGGAGGGCATTGCATTATGGGTGTGGGCATGCGCGCACGCCCTTTTGGCACCTGAGCAAAAAAAGGTTTGCCATCACTGATCTATTGGATTACAGCTGTGTTTCTCAACCTGTGTATGGACTTCGTATGTGTGGAATTCAACTCCCAGAATTCCCCAGCCAACCATGGGAAATTAGAGCAACACTAACACTGAATTAGAGGGGGCTATTACAAAACTAAAGTACCCCATCATATTGTTGAATGGGAGCCATCCAAAATTTGATATAAGATGAGTGACTATAAATAATCCCAATAAATAAATAAATAAATAAATAAATAAATAAATAAATAAATAAATAAATAAATAAATAAACTGATGTAATGACACCTATCTTGCTGTTTTGCACATTGATATCATTTTATACGTTACATCAATCAATATAAATGATATCCATGGAAAGTAGACGTCTGTTGCATCGAGAACAGGATTAAAGTGAGATATTGCTCTATTACAATTAGTCATCACTTGTGGAATTTTAAAAAAAAATGACCCGTGGATTTATCTGTCCCAAGATGAAGGTACAGTATAAAAGCCAGAATTGATTTTTACTGGAAAATAAAATGAATGCCAGAAATCACAGGCTGTGTGATTAATAAATGAGAAAGACATAGAGGCTTTGCAATATTATGCTTCAACTCTTTGCTTCCAGAAGTTATCCAGAGCAAAGCAGAATAAGCATGAACACCAACATCTAAATGAATAATAGGAAAAAAGACCAAGTTTATTGGATGCACATAAGTAGAAAGGATAGATGCTAGGGAGGAAAAAAAAACCTTTCATATAAATTATGATCCCCCACACTTCTATAAAAACCTAATTTAAAGTGCCTGTATAATCCAGAGAGCCAAACTCGCTAGTCACATAGGTCCAGATCAGAGGTGGGTTCCTCCTGGTTCAGACCGGTTCGCCCGAACCGGTAGCGACCCGCTGGTGACGTCACAGTGATGTCACGGATCCAGTTCGGTCAGTGCCAGTCCGTGGGCGCTGCCATATTTTTTAAAAAAAAAATTGAATTTTTTTTTTGAATTATTTTTTTTTGAATTTTTTTCTGGGTTTTTTCTTCTTCTGCCCATGTGCATGCGTCGCCATCTTGCTTTTGGCTTTTTGGGGGGAAGGGGAATTTTTTTCAGATTTTTCGGCACTGTGCATGCGCGCAAAGCGCGCGAGCGCCAGGGGTCGGTTTCAAAAATTTCTACTACCACTCTGTGGGCGTGGCTCAGGGGTGGGTTCCACTTACCTTTGCCACCAGTGTGTATTGTGACATTGCGCGCGCGCGTGCGTTCCCCCGATGCAATTCTGCTTCCGCGCATGCTCAGTCACTATAATCGGCCCAAAACACAGCTGAGGAGCTGATCAGCTGTGCTTCGGGTGAAGAATAAAGGTCAGCATTACACCCACGGGTGGGCGGGAGGGCCATTTCCGAAACAGCAGCAGAGCACAAACGGCAAAAAAACTTCAAAAATTCGGCAAAAATCCTCGGAAAAAAATGGTGGCGCCCACGGACCGGCACCGACCAAAGCGGGTCAATGACGCCATTGTGACGTCACCAGCGGCTCGCTACTGGTTCGGGCGACCCGGTACAAACCGGGAGGAACCCACCCCTGGCGCGCGCCCACGTGGCGCAACCACGCGGCGCAGGAGGAAGCGAACCAGCAGCAAGGTAAGTTAGAACCCACCCCTGGTCCAGATGTTTTTCATACGAACACCCCTCCCCCCCCTGAAATCTTTAAAAAAAAACCTACCTTCTGCTTTCTGCTCTGGGCAAAAGGCTATCAAGCCTCTTTTGAATCATTAACTCTTTGTAAAATGTAACTAAACAGGATTTTGGACCTGCATTAGGATAACCAAGCTATGTTGTCACCTTAATTTGTTATTTTGGTCCTTCCCAGGTTCTATGAACCCAGCTTAACCTGATTAGCCATGGTTCAATAAATTTTCTGAAACCCAGGAAAGTATTATTTCTGAGCCCTAATTAAATCATCTTTATGGAACTGTTTGTGCACTCGATTGGCTATGTCTCAAAAATAGGCACCAACAAAAATTTTCAGAAATACGAGATAGTGATGGTTCATAATCTGAATTTTCCTCCTTACATTGGGCTCTAGAATAAATTCCTATCAGGTAAGGCAGCTGTGAAGCATTTGGGATTGAAATGCCCAAAGGGGCTTTGGAATGTACTATCTGCAACAACAGAATCCAGCAAAAAGACACAGCCACTTTAAAGAGTTGCAGATAAGACTTACATTAAAATACCCCCTCACTCCCAGCTTTTTGCCTTTGAATGTTGAGCATTGCATACGCATAGCCATAGCAAACCCATTAGGAATATTTGTTTCACCTAATGAAAAAAAAAAAAACCACTGGTTCCTCTAGTTTTTGATGGCCTACAAAGACCAACTTAAATGTTTTTTGGGCAACTCATGAGAACTCCAGCTTGCTCCCTCTGGCCCCAGAGTTTGTGGATGGATCTCCAATTAATTTCTCTAATCCTCTGTCCTGTACAAAACCAGCTGTTGCCATGCTGCGGCAGCAGTTATACAATGACTGCAGTGTTGATTATGTGAATTCCCTACTTGCAAACCTGCAAAGAAGAAAAAGGAAGGACAAAGCCGCAAGTGGAGATTCAGTGAGGAAAGAAGGAAGGCAAGAAGGTCCAACAAGCATCTTACGGTTCAGTGTTATCTGCCAAGGAAGTCCGAGGAAGAAGAGTCAATAGCAGCAGCAGGGAGAGGCTGGGTACCCTCCAGATCCATCCCTTCCCCATGGTGGTTGGATGGCTGGTGATGGCAAAGCAAAGGCCCCTGACCATTCTCCCCACTGCTACTTATACTGACTAACTGCAAACAGAGAAGATAAGAAATGGATTGGAACAGATTGCAACAGCCAATTCTGTTTGCATTAATTGTTCTTTCCGGTTCCTGAGAAAAAAGAGAATTGAATTGAGATAACTCAATTGCCAAATTCTTTTCCAGCAGCTGCTCTGCCTTATCAGTGAAAGTTAGAGAAATTGGCTGCAGTAAGTTACCTTCCAACCAGCTCATATTTGCCTAGCAGCAACACTGCCCACCTTCTGTGCCCACCTTCTGACTAACTGATGTCATGATTTTCTGACTGTAACCCTTTAAAACCCACAACCTTAGAACGGATCTCTGTGCTTGCTTTGGAAACTTTAATCACAAGTGCCCTTTTTTCTGCAGAGTAAAGATTTCAAAAAGATTTGCATGTCTTGTGTGCTTAATTAGCATTAGTGCACCATGCCAAAAAAAATCCCCAGTATTTCCTGGGACAACATCTTGGGTGCTGTGGGAAGCCCCGCCCCCCAGAGAATGAAATATTTTAGGGAATATTAAGAGGCAGAATATTATATTTCCCCAAAGGAGAAATGGAGAAACATGCTCTTAAAGGCAGAAAGCCCCAATTTCCTGCATAGTAAAACAGCCTCCAGCAGATGCCTGAAATCTTTAGAGATGGGTATTTTGTGCCCATTAAGAAAGCCAGGCCAGCCTATTCACAACAAAACACCTTCAGCCACAGCTCTCCCAGGCTGGGATTAAAATTTGCATCTCCCACACAAATTCTAAGAACAGGACATGACATTTAGGACATAATAGGATTAACCCACCACCATTGAAATAGCAAAAGACACAAAAGCCCCTTCATTGCATAATCCCAAGAACAGCTCAAACTTCAAAGTCACAGAAACCTATAAAGATCCATCCATTCATTCAACCAATTTGTCAGCTGTCCCAGAACTGCATGGTGTGGTTGGTTCTGCTCATCAATAAACAGAGTCCTTCTTTCCAATCAGCCTCCATTTTATTTCCAGCACATTTCTCCTGCCTTGAAACCGGACCGGATTTTTCTTCCAACAGTGCTTTAAAATAATATTCCATTTTACTAAGAGGATTCTGAGTGCCATAGTTGAAAAGGGATGCTGGAAAATTGGAGGAAGCTCAAGAGGACCACCAAGATGATGAAGGATCTGGAAATCAAGCCTTTATTTATGTGTTTGTTCATCAAATTTATATGGCCGCCCATCTCACACAAAGTGATTTTGGGAAGCATATAGAGCTTATAATTAAAATATTTTACAAAACCAGTTAAAACAATAAACATGGATAAAACAAGCCCACAGAGGGAAAATATGAAGAATAGTGAAAGAACCTGGGCACACTTCGCCTGCAAGAAGGAAGACTGGAAGAAACATAACAGAAACATGGCAGCAAGCATCTGAAGGTCCCACAGAGAACGGAGTGGTTCTCTGTGCTGGTCTCAGGAGCTTGGGGAGGATAAACCCAATTCGTCAAAGATTGTAAGATGCTATCATATTTCTCCTCAGACCAGCTCTTCTTTAGATTAAGCATGTCAGAATAACAAAATAACAGAGTTGTGTAGGAAAGCCCCCCCTCCCCAGATTAAAATATTCTTTATTCTTTATTCTTAATATTAAAAAGAGGCAGGATAGAATATTTCCTCCAAAGGAGAGATGGAGAAAAATCTTAATAAAGGCAGAAATCAGCCCCAGTCTTCCTGCCATAGGAAAACAGCCTCAAGCAGAAGCGTGAAGAGGCTGGTCTTTTGGAATGGAGATTTTGTATCCATTCAGAAAGACTGGACCAATCTATTCATAAGCAAAGAGACTCCAAATAAGCAACACAATTAGGCAAGCCAAAGCTAACAAGATTAGCTCAGACCAACACCTAGGATTTGCATTCCCCCTTTTGCTTGTAGAGCCAGCCATAACCCCATAGGAATCTGGCAACAACCATCAAAATATTAAAGGACAGATTCTTACACAGGAACAGGCATCTCAATCACAAAGCCTCAAAGAAGGTATAAAAGCCCACCTATTTCAACTCCATTTTGTCAGTCACCCCAGAAACATTCTACTGTCACTGAAGTTTCTGGCTACTAAATAAATAAAGGCCTTAAAATGTGGCATGCCTCCATTTTATTTTCAATGTCTTTCTCCTTTTCTCCTAGCTTGGAATCGGACCAGATTTTTCTTCCAACAGTTGGAAGGGACCTTGGAGTTCTTCTAGTCTAGTGGTTTTCAACCTTTCTAATGCTGTGACCCCCCCACGACCCCTGCCCCGCCACCGCAACCCCCTCCCCACCCCCTCCCCGCACGCGATGAGGTGATTCGCCCACCCACCCGCACGCCGCCATTTTGGGTTCTTTTACCCTCTGCACATGCTCAAAGCGTTCTGCACATGCGCAGAGGGTAAAAGAACCCAAATGGCGGCGTCCGGGCGGGTGGGCAAAGTCTCCCGCTTCCGTCGCTACCAGCTTTCCGGCGACCCGCAGGCACGGCTGAACCGGGAGCATTTCATCCCTGCTTGACGGTGGCACCAAGATGGCGGGCTAGCGCGTGCAGCGACCCCTGTGAAAGGGTCATTCGACCCCCAAAGGGGTCACGACCCACAGGTTGAGAACCGCTGTTCTAGTCCAACCTTCTGTCCAAGCAGGGAACCCTAACCATTTCAGACATATTGTCCAATCCAGTGGTGAAATCCAATTTTTTTACTACCGGTTCTGTGGGCGCGTGGCTTGATGCGCGTGGCAGGGGAAGGATACTCCAAAATCGCCATTCCCTCCCCACTCCTGTTTGAAGATACTGCAAAATCTCCATTCCCATCCCACTCCAGGGGAAGGATACTGCAAAATCTCCATTCCCAGGCGTCCGGGCGGGTGGGCGAAGTCTCCCGAGCCACTGGCAGGCGGCTTTCCGGCGACCCGCAGGCACGGCTGAACCGGGAGCATTTCATCCCTGCTTGACGGTGGCACCAAGATGGCGGGCTAGCGCGTGCAGCGACCCCTGTGGGATTTCACCCCTGGTCCAATCTCTTCTTAAAAACCTCTGGTGCTGGAGTCCTGTTCCTTTAACTGCTCTTCATAGGATTCAGTCTCCAAACATACCCCTCAATATCATCTTCATCCATCTTTTCTAAACTCTTTCCAGTTCCTCCACACCTTTTTTTCTATTGTAACAACCAGATCCAGACGCAGGGTTGCAGATGCAGTCTGACAAGTTCAGAGAGAACAGATTGATCACTTCCTGTAACCTAGTATAGTATCACTTCTTGATACTATATTTCTTTTTTTCCCCCCCAAAAAAAAGTTTATTAAATTTTGCACTTTTAAAAAAACATCTTACATACATTTCTCTCAATCCTGGAATATCGACTTTCATTTTCGTTATTTCCATATATATTTTCATACATATTTTCCAGTCATTTTACATTACATGTAATATGTACCAATATTTACATTTATACATTCCGTAAAAGTAGTATTTTAACACTTACGTTACTTCCCTATACTTATACAATGTTACTTAACTATTTCTATTTTCTAACCACAGATACCATTTTTCCCATATCTTCTAAAATTCCTTATCATTTCTATTTTGTAATTCTAACATTAATTTATTCATTTCCGCACAATCCATTATTTTTCTAATTATCATATTATCTGAGGGGTTGCTATCTGCTTTCCACTGCTGTGCTGTACTATATTTCTATGGATTCAACCTAAAAGGGCATTAGCTCTTTTGGTAGCTCCAGCACCCTGATGGCTGTGGTCTATGGACTCTGGTTTCCTGGACCCCATCAGCTGAAATTCCTTGGCCCACATGGTCCATAGCAGGGGTGAAATGCTCCTAGTTTGCTCTTACCTGTCAGTCGCCGTAGAGCCGGTCGCCAAGGTAGTGCGAGGCGCCGCCCACCTGCCCGGACGCCGCCCGGACGCCGCCATTTGGGTTCTTTTACCCTCTGCGCAGGCGCAAAGCTTTCTGTGCATTCGCAGAGGGTAAAAGAACCCAAACGGCGGCGTCCGGGCGGGTGGGCGGCACCTCGCGCTACCTTGGCGACCGGCTCTACGGCGACCGACAGGTAAGAGCGAACCAGGAGCATTTCACCCCTGGTCCATAGCATTCTCCTTCTGCCAATGTGAGTAGGGTGGGCCAATAATATTGGGATGAGACAGTTCCTCAGATAACCTGGATCCATATGCCATAAAGAGCTTTATAGGTAATAACCAACACCTTGAATTGCACTAGGAAGCACTGGCAGCCAAAGCAGCTCAAGGCTCCCAGAACTGTCCATGCAGCCACATTCTAGGCCAACTCTACCTTCCAAATACTCTTCAAGCCCTATGTAGAGTGCATTGCAGTAGTCCAAACAAGAGATGACTAGGGCTTGAGTGACTGAGTGCAGGAAATTGCGAAGCAAGAAAGGGTACAACTGGCACACAACAGGAAGTTGTGCAAAGTCTCTCCTAGCCATCACTGCCACCTAAAGGACTTTCTTCAAAAAAAAAAATCATTACAGTGTTTTTAAACTTCCTGCTGTGGAACGTGGTGACTCGTGTGGTTAGGACGCTGGATTGACAATTTGCAAGCCCATGTTTGAGACCTGAATGCTGCTGTGTGACTGGATGAGATGGATGCGGTGGATGTGATGTGCCGGTGCCTGGAGGCTGTGAGGGTCTGGATGGGAGTCAACAGGCTCAGACTTAACCCAGACAAGACCGAGTGGCTGTGGGTATTGCCTCCTAAAGACTGTGTCGACTGCCCATCCTTGGTTCTGGGGGGGGGAGAAATTGTCCCCCTCAGAGCGGGTTCGCAATTTGGGTGCCCTCCTAGACTCACAACTAAGATTAGAGCAACATTTGACAACTGTAGCTACTGTAGGGGGACTTTTGCACAGGTTCGCTTGGTGCACCAATTGTGACCCTACTTGGATCAAGAGGCTCTCCTCACAGTCACTCATGCCCTTGTCACCTAACGGTTAGATTATTGCAATGCGCTCTACATGGAGCTACCCTTGAAGAGTGTTCAGAGACTACAATTGGTCCAGAATGCAGCTGCGCGAGCTGTTATGGGTACACCTAGGTACACCCATATTACACCAATTCTCTGCAAGCTGCACTGGCTCCATATTGGTCTCCGGGCACAATTCAAGGTGTTGGTTATTACCTTTAAAGCCCTATATGAATGGGTCCCCTGCGTCTCACCGCAATGGGCCTAGCCTACCCCACCATGCTGGCAGAGGGGGCATCCTGTGGGCCCTATCAGTCAATGAAGTTCAGCTGGCACGGTCCAGAATAAAAGCCTTCTATGCCCTGGCTTGGGCCTTTTGGAACTTCTTATCCCTGAGGTGAGATTGGCTCCCACGCTTCTGACCTACCATAATGGCCTGAAGACTTGATTCTTGTTTTTTAAATGTTTTTATAATGTTTTTTAATGTTTTTTATATTTCTGTTGTAAGCCGCCCAGAGTCCCTCGGGAGTTGGGCGGCATAGAAATTTAAATAATAAATAAATAAATAAATAAATAAATAAATAAATAAATAAATAAATAAATAAATAAATAAGCTCCCGTCATTCGCTCCAGCTCCTGCCGACCTATTAATTCAAAAGCGTGCAAATGTGAATAGATAAATAGGTACCATTTTGATGGGCTCATTAGTGGGCACATGAAAGGAGCCCCCAACTGGGCACCCCCCAGGGAATGGTGATGTAACTGGCTAATCCTTTCATCATGGAAGCGCCTCAGTTCTTCTGACGTATAGTATAACTTCTTGCTCTGCAGCCGTCAAGCCTCATTGGTCACCCTGGGAGTTAGGAAAGCTGTTTTTCTTTTCTTTTTTCTTTAAAAAAAAAATCCTTCCGAATGAGGAGGCTCTTTTTCTGTTATGCTTTGAAAACAGTGACTAGCTTATGCTAGTGCATGTGCACTGATCCAAGGGGTTTGTCCAGGTCACTTGCTACATTTCATTTCACAGTAAGCAAAAATCCTTAACCCATTTGGCTCCTGTGCTCCATTCCCTCTACTTTGTGAAGGGCTTTTTTTTCTGCATGTGCACTGATGGTGCAATGAAAGGATGGACTTTGGTTTTGTTTTGTTTTTTTAAAGCCAGCTGAAATCAATGACTAACCCCAGCTGGCAATTTCCCGACAACACTTGTGTGTCAGCCAAGGAACTTGGGGACAATTTATTTTTTCAGAGCTTGCACCTTCAGACCTGTTGCACACAACTCTACCTTCTTTGATTAAAAAACATTAAAAACTGGAGATCTGGGGGACAAGTTGTTAAGCGAATCATGCACTTGTTAAATGAATCTACTTTTCCCCCATTGACTTTGCTTGTCGGAAGCCAGCTGGGAAGGTTACAAATGGTGATCATATGACCCCAGGACAATGCAACTGTCATGAATATGAGCCAAGCATCCAAAATTTGATCATATGACCATGGGGATGCTACAACGGTCGTAAGTGTGAAAAATGATCATGTCACTCTTTTCAGTGCCATTGTAACTTCGAACAGTCACTAAATGAAATGTTGTAAATCAAGGATTACCTGTAAAGAGATTACAGGGTCATAAAAAGAGAAAAGGAGAGGAAAAATTATATTGGAAATAGCAGTATAAATATATTTGAGAAGGTGCCACTCTCTTTGTACACATTTTCAAGTCTTTATTCTGGATTTCTTTAAAGTACCTGCAGATGCCTGTGCACTCTGTGTGTGTGTGTGTGTGTGTGTGTGTGTGTGTGTTCCAGAATTTTTTAATAAAACAAAGTCTATCTTCTTCCTCTTTTTAAAAAACTTTCTTTGGTGTCACTTCACCAACTTTCCTCATTTCAATCTGTCAACATTCTGACTGATGAACCCAACCAAAGCAAGCACAATTGAGACAATCCAATCTCTGAATACAAAACTTCATGCATTTTGAGTACATCATTTCGGCACTGATTAAGGCAAAACCAGTTCTAGCTAATTCCCACACAAACCCACACAATTAAAGTATAGGATTCTCCCTCCACCCATTAGTGCAGGTTACATTGTCCAATTAAGACTCATTGTATTGACCAAACTACCTCACTACCTGCCACTCTTACTACCACTACTACTACCAACCTTAGATGCAAGCTACTTAATGCAAGAAGTCTTGTAAATAAAATGCCTGAATTTCTCCTCCTATTAAATACGACCATTTTCGACATCATATTTGTCTGCAAAACGTGGCTGAATGCATCCCTCCTGGACTCCATTATCGTCGAACNTACATTGTCCAATTAAGACTCATTGTATTGACCAAACTACCTCACTACCTGCCACTCTTACTACCACTACTACTACCAACCTTAGATGCAAGCTACTTAATGCAAGAAGTCTTGTAAATAAAATGCCTGAATTTCTCCTCCTATTAAATACGACCATTTTCGACATCATATTTGTCTGCAAAACGTGGCTGAATGCATCCCTCCCGGACTCCATTATCGTAGAACGAAACTATCATGTTTACCAGTCTGATCGTGAACTCCGAAGAGGAGGCGGTGTTGCTATCTTTTACAAAAAGTCCCTAAATCTAAAAAACATCCAAGTTACACACGAACTTGCTCTACCTGAGACCATCATCTGTGAGCTATCTTTAAACACCACCTTACGATTTCTACTATGTTACAGAGCCCCAGACTACGACATCGAACATGCGAATAAGTTAACCTCACTTCTAACGTGGGCAAC
>QLTV01003258.1:354786-377034 GCA_003457575.1 Thermophis baileyi
TATCCTCAAAACAACAAAGAGCTATTAGCAAGCATTTGTGGGTGAAGCTTACCCATCATGTTTCAAAATTGTGCTACTTTTAGAGAAATACATTTATTTTGATTATTTAACAGATACGTACGGAAAAAGGCTATCGGAATGTCCTGAAAGGTTTTAAAGAAGAGGGGTGATCAACTTGGGGTGAATGTCCCGGTAGAACTGGCAACACAGAAAAACATGGGCCGTGGTTTCTGAGGCACCTACTATCGTAGGGGCAGAAAAAAAGCAATTACGATAAATGAATGAATGAATGAATGAATAAATAAATAAATAAATAAATAAATAAATAAATAAATAAATATTGTTGTAAGAAAAAGTCTTTGGCTTTGGCAAACACCTGCTGAAGTGTCCTTGGCTCTCATGCTCGTCTTCTGGATATCTGGAGCCTACATTCCATCTCCCCCTTCTCTTGCCCCTGGTTCGTTGGCAAGCCGAGAAGCGATAATGGTTGCAACAGCAAAAGCGTGCTGCAAAAGCGTGCTTTGAATCTTGACACCAACCCTACAGTGGTATCTATTACTGGGGGGGAATGGGGGAAGCCAATGACAAATGTCCACTGCAGTGTCCTAATGTCAATTCTGTAACTTAGAGACATGTGTCTAACCTCAGTCAGAGAAAGAAACTTAGGAAGGACCCGCCCTGATGGATGAAAGGGTTAAAAAGTGGCAGTGGGAGATTTATACCTTCAGACTTGCAAGATTCTATTAATATAGCCTTACAATAAAGTAGAATAACAGAGTCATAGAAGATGCTATTATATTTCTCCTCAGACCTGCTCTTCTTTGGTTAAGCATGTCAGAATAACAAAATAACAAAGTTAGACAGGACCTTGTAGGTCATCTAATCCAACCCCCTATACCATTTCTGACAAGTAGCTGGTCAGTCTCTTCTTGAAAGCCTCTGGTGATGAAGCACCCACAACTTCTGAAGGCAAGCTGTTCCACTGGTTGATTGTTCTCACTGTCAGAAAATTTCTCCTTATTTCTAGGTTGAATCTCTCTTTGAACAGTTTCCATCCATTGTTCCTTGTCTGGCCTTCAGGTACTTTGGAGAATAGCTTGACCCCCTCCTCTCTGTGGCAGCCCCTCAAATATTGGAACACTGCTATCATGTCTCCCCCTGGTCCTTCTCTTCACTAGACTAGCCATGTCCAGTTCCTGCAACCGTTCTTTGTATGTTTTAGTCTCCAGTCCCCTGATCATCTTTGTTGCTCTTCTCTGCACTCGTTCCAGAGTCTCAACATCCTTTTTATAGAGTGGTGACCAAAACTGGATGCAGTATTCTAGGTGAGATGTAGCTCATCCAGTTGTATTGCCTGTCGGGTTTAATTGGATGGGCTGACACTTCTTTTTCCTTAAATTATGGACAAATTTTTTTTTTACTATCATACACACAGCAAAGAATTGCAGAATACTTAGTGGAAAAAAAGCTGCCCAGCATTTGTAAGATATAGAAGTATTTGAGATACCCAATTGAACATAAAATTGAACAATTGAACATGTCTTATTACAGTTGGAGACGAAACAGCGTACAGGGGGGAGGTTCAAAAACTATCCACATGGTGCTTAAAAAACAACCTGCACCTGAACATCAGCAAGACCAAGGAGATGGTGTTGGACTTCCGGAGGAAGAGAGAGGAACGTGCCCCACTTTACATCGAGGGGGGCTGTGTGGAGAGAGTCTCCTTTAAATTCCTGGGAGTCCATCTCAGCGAAGACCTCACCTGGAAAAACAACACGATCCAGGTGGCCAGGAAGGCCCAACAGAGACTCCATTTCCTTAGGATCTTGCGTAAAAACAGGGTGGAACAACAACTGATGACCTTCTTTTACCGGTCCACAATAGAAAGCATCCTCACTTATTGCATCACGGTATGGCATGCCGGTTTGATAGCCGCGGATAGAAAAACATTACAGAGGGTGGTGAGCATAGCACAAAACATCGTGGGCTGTCCCTTGATACCACTAGATGAGATTGCTAGGACTCGCTGCCTTAGAAGAGTGAGGAAAATCCTCAGGGACGACTCACACCCTGGTCAGCACTTCTTTACCCTCCTACCATCGGGAAGGAGATATAGAAGCATAGCCAGCCGCACAAACAGGCTGAAGAATAGTTTTTATCCGTGGGCTGTCAGACTCCTGAATGTGAAATAACATCATAACTACGTAGTACGATGGATTTGCAGGGCCGGCGCAACCTGTAACATGTTCACACTGGTGCAATAGGACTGGGTGTTTGTTAATATGATATATTGGGTTAGGGATTTTCTGTCTTCACTGTCAGTTGTATTGTGTTGGGGGGGGTGCACTGAGGGAGCTCAACCAATCTCATTGTACATATGTTGTGCACTGTCAATAAAGGTTTGAACTTTGAATTTAAAACTACGTTTTTATTTTTACCTAAGAAAAGATCTCCCTGTTCCCCACCCTACCCCACCCCAAAATTAAAAAGACAAGGTCTTCAGCGCTGCAGCATGCCACTTGGATTGCTGCCAGGACTGGTGGAAAAACACATTTGATTCTCTTTTTGGGAAATAATGAATAAAGTGCCCAGCTATGAGAAGAAAAACAAAAGAGCTACCTTGATCCTGAAAACGTTTATTCATTTATTCATTCAGTTTCTCTAGCCACCCATTTCAGTCAATGACTCTCGGTGGCTTACAGTTCAAAAAAATGTGTTACAATCAAAATATTAAAAACATTTTAGTATTGAGCATTTAATATGTTTGTATATAAAATCATGTTCCTCCTTAGTTTCCAGGAGATTCATTCTTTCCGAGCATGTACTATTCCAGAAAACATGGCCTGAATCCTTATGTGTTAGAGACTCCCTTGATATCATCTGTCATGGAAGAAAAGTTAGAAAGTAAGTAAGAAAGGTTGGTAAAAAACAAAGTTTAGGTGGGCATGAGGCAGAACGCCCAAATGAAATAACTCCCTCCTCATTTTGTCGACACACAAACCAAATGGACAAATTGTCACCCTGAAAGAAGCCAGAGAAGTAACTATAGGTGGTCCTTGACATACGACCACAATTGAGCCCAAAGTTTCTGTTGCTAAGTGAGTTAAGTGAGTTTTACGACCTTTCTTGCCACAGTTGTTACGTGAATCACTGCAGTTGTTAAGCTACTAAAGTGTACCTGTGTATCTGCAGTTGTTAAGCCGTGGTGGCGCAGTGGTTAGAGTGCAGTACTGCAGGCTACTTCTGCTGATCACCAGCTGCCAGCAGTTTGGCAGATCGAATCTCACCAGGCTCAAGATTGACTCAGCCTTCCATCCTTCCGAGGTCGGTAAAAATGAGGACCCAGATTGTTGGGGGCAATATGCTGACTCTGTAAACCGCTTAGAGAGGGCTGTAAAGCACTATGAAGCGGTATATAAGTCTAAGTGCTATTGCTATTAAGCTTGTAAAGTGAATCTGGCTTCCCCATTGATTTTGCTCATCAGAAGGTAATTACGTGACCCCAGGACCAGGGGTGGGTTCCTCTCGGTTCGGACCGGTTCGCCCGAACCGGTAGCAACCCGCTAGTGATGTCACGATGATGTCACCAAACCAGATTGGTCAGTGCCGGTCCGTGGGGGCCGCCATCTTTTTTTTTAAAAAAATGATTTTTTTTTTGCATTTTTTTGCATTTTTTTTAAAAAAAAATTCCTTCTGAGCATGCGCAGAAGCCGACTTCCGGCACTGTGCATGCGGTCACCATCTTTTTTTTTGGCTTTGTTTTTGGGGGGGGGATTTTTTGTTACTGTGCATGCACGCGCGCCCCATGAGGCGCACCCACGCGGCGTGGGAGGGAGCAAACCGGCAGCGAGGTAAGTTGGAACCCACCCCTGCCCAGGACACTACAACTATCATAAATATGAGCCAGTTGCCAAGTGTCCAAATTTTAATCATGTGACCATGGGGATGCTGCCATGGTCATAAGGGTGAAAACGATAGTAAGTCACTGTTTTCCCTGCAGTTGTAACTTTGAACAGTCACCAAACGAATGGTTTTGGACTCAATTATGGTCATAAATTGAGGAGTACATGTCCCTAAACAACATTTGAGCCAATGGCAACTCATGCTTTACCTGTACTGCAGGGGGCAGTGTACTCAGCTGTTGCAAATTCATCTGGAACACAAAAAAAGGAAAGTTTGTTAGGGCTGAGGTGTCTCTCTCCTAGACTTTGATCTCCATCATATGGTGCATGATACGGACTTGGCTCCAGGAGTACAAAGGGGTTGTCCTCTAATTTTACATGCAGTTTCAAATGTTGTGCAAGAGGTAATTTTATCTGTCTCATTAAAAATCCTGAACTCTTCCCCAAGAATCTGATGGATTTTTCCCACCAAGCAGTGCTTTAAGGCAGCGGTTCCCAATCTTTGCAGTGGGGGAGAGGGGAACCGGGCCACGTAAGCAGTGGCCTGGCTTGCACATGCACACACAGATAGCTCAACTTGTGTGAGTTAAGTTGCGTGCACGTGTGCTCATGCACCAGCCCGCCACTCATACAGGTTGAGCTGCACGCCCACGCGCATGTGTGCCAGCCCACTGCTCACACAACCCAGTTCTGAATAGGCCATGGCCTGGTACTGGGCCACGGCCAGGGGGTTGGGGACCCCTGCTGTAAGGGCCAAACACATGCCCACTTTCGGCAAAGCTGAAAGCCGTTAATTTTGCCCCTTTTTGAGCCCTAAATCTCCCAATGCAAAAGGAAGAAAAAAATGCCGAGCAACCGCATGTTGAAAAATAATTAATTAAACAAGGTGATTGGAACTACCACCATTCAGTCCCTTCTCACCAGTTTCATAGTAATCATAGACTTTCACCAAGGCAGGCTTCAGGCCCCGGACGGGTGTCTCCTGCTCCACTGTAAAGGAGAAAGTCTGGATTGTGTTGCGTACCTGCAGAGAAAAGTTGACTATGAGATTACAAACAAGACGGAGAGCTTCTGCAGGTAACACATTGTAGAACCCTTTTTGTTCTCTGAGCTTGGTTGTTTCCATTATACCTGACTCGGTATCATCTTCAGTGCTAGTGATGTGGAATTTGTTACCTGTTTATATAATACCCAGTAGCTTGCTCTGCTTGTGTTGGTGGGGGTTTTTCTCCTTGATAATTTTTTACTTCATTGTTTTCTGCTTGATTATTTGTCTGCTTATCTAGGTGTAGGCTACTGGAGAGGATGTCTTCTGGTCATTTTGTTTCCTTCTTAGCTTTTTATTGTCTTTTCTGAATGGTGTGTAGTGCTTCAATTCTGTGTCTGTTGAAGGCTGATTTGTCTGAATGCTAAGCTTCCAGGAATCCCATAGCGCTTTTGGATTTAGCTTGGTCTGAGCTACATATGGTAGCTTGTCATGAGCTACATACATCTTTAGGACGTTCAACTACATATATTCCCTTTTATTGGAGACCTCACACTAGCAGGGATCCTAGAAAAGCCTGGATGTATGTTGACCATGTCTATCATAGGGGTGAGAAATCAAGCACTACTAGGATATTATCCATGGGGGGGGGGGAACCAGACCTAATTAAAGAGAAAGTGAAGTTGTGCTACATATATGAAATAGCTACATCTCTACAGAAATGCAATGGAAGTCTCTACATTCCCTAGGGAGACCTCCAACCTCTTTCAGCATCCTTGGGCTGAAAAAGGAAGGCCTAAAATATACTGGCAGAGGAAGGATGGACATTGTAAAATCCAATCTATCTTTCAAGCTTCCTTTTTCTTTTGTGTCCTAAAGCTGTGGGGTCTCTTTTTCTCCCTGAACAGACTGAAGGCAAAAAAAAAAAAATCCTGAAGCTAGAAGAGAGCTTGGAGGTCACCCAGCCCACCACCTGCTCACTGCAGGAACCCAAATGAAAGTCATTTCAGCATCCTTAGGCTGAGAAGATACTATCTACTATTTAATATTGGGAGAATTCCAGTAGAAATATTCTCATGTTGTAGTGGAGGGCTGTCAAACCTGATTTCATTGAGGGCCACATCAGGGTTGTGTTTGACTTCAGGGGGCGGGGTGGGTGTGGCCAGAGTGAGCGTGGCCAGCTTGACGTCACTCATGTTGGGGCGCCTGTGGTGGCCCGAGCACTCTGCCAGCAAAAACGGGCACCCGAGCTCTCTTTTCGGCTGCGACAGCCTCCTGCAACCCTCTGCCAACAAAAACAGAACTCGGGAGAGCCATGTGCAACCCTCCCGAGCTCCGTTTTCGCTGGCAGAGGCACTGTGG
This sequence comes from Thermophis baileyi, assembly GCA_003457575.1. NCBI lineage: Eukaryota > Metazoa > Chordata > Lepidosauria > Squamata > Dipsadidae > Thermophis > Thermophis baileyi. The sequence goes on from QLTV01003258.1 coordinate 361,036, forward strand.
GCTGGTCCTTTGCTGTTTCCAGGGCGGCCCTACGGGCCAGATCTAAGTACCCCATGGACCGGATCCGGCCCACGGGCCTTGAGTTTGACACCCCTGCTGTAGTGGAACTAAACCTCATCATGACACATGAGAGAGATGCCTTTGTTCACATAGAACAGGGTTTGTCAAGCTTACTGGCCGAGAAATTCTGGGGTTTGAAGTCCATACATCTTGAAGTCACCAAGGTTGACAAACACTGACATAGGAAAATATACCTGCCCCAGAGTGTACGTCTTTGTATAGAGAGTGGAAGCTGTCATTGACCAGAAGTAGAGGATGTGGCACATTGTGTCGGCCACTTGAAAAAACCTCAGCCCATAATAAGCTTGAAACTCCTTGCTTCCAAGAAAAATAAGGGCAAGGAGAAAGGAAGTGGTCCTGCCCTGGATTTTATCCCCTTGAGTAAATGATCTTGTCCCCTATTTGGGCTCCGCTCCTTATCCTTACTCACCTCATCCAAGTATAGCAGGACATGATTGATGTTCACTTCAGTCCTCTTGATCTGACCTTGCTTTTCCAGCTTCAGGGGTGGAAACATTTGAAAAATGGAAAGAGCTTTAGTAGCATTCATAGTCATACTGTTGAACTAGGTGGCCAAAGAAACCGAGTTAGAAGTGATCTTGTAAGTCACCAAGTTAAACCTCCTGCTCAGTAAAGAATCCACCACCAAATTTGCTCCTAGAAGCACGAGGCTGAAGACACAAGCCTGATAACCAGCCTGAAGATGACGAATGAGACTTCGTCGAAACGTTGCAATGACATCTCCAACTTCACGCGGGAGAAAACCCGAATAACCACAGACCTACATATATATATGCAAAATATAACACACACACACACACACACACACACACACACACACACACACACACACATATATATATATAGATATAGATATAGATATATATATATATATATATATATATAGATATATATAGATATATATAGATATATATAGATATATATAGATATAGATATAGATAGATATAGATATATAGATATATAGATATATAGATATATAGATATATAGATATATAGATATAGGAACCTGGGGGGAAAAAATACCTTTTTTACACTGGATTTCACTGGGATGTATCCGGACAGCATCTTAATCTGGACAATTGCCATATTGGAAGCCAGACGTTGGCCAGTATAACTGAGAAACCAAGAAAGGAGAGAAGACGTGTGACTCTTTTTAAAGCAAGAAATAGACAGCTTGAGGCGAAATGCTGCATGGGGTTCATAAAAGCTTGGCTGTGCCCTCAGGGCCTCCATCCAATGTTGCCATTAAATGGAGCTTCTGGAATGTGGAACTATGGCCTTTCAGCAAACGGGAGAGGTGAGTAGCAGCCTTTGGACTAGGGGTGGGTTCTAACTTACCTGGCTGCCGGTTCGCTTCCTCCCGCGCCGTGTGACCGCGCCTCAGGGGCGCGCGTGTGCTTTGCGTGCGCGCTCATGCGTGTGCGCTCATGCGCAGTAAAAAATAAATAAAAAAATAAAAAAAATTAAAAAGCCGAAAACAAGATGGTGACGCATGCACAGTGCCAGAAACTCAGCTTCTGCGCATGCGCAGAAGAAAAAAATGCGGGGAAAAAAATCGAAAAAAATGCAAAAAAAAGATGGCGGCGCCCACGGAACCGGCACCGACCGAACGGGATCGGTGACATCATCGTGACATCACCAGCGGGTCGCTACCGGTTCGGGTGAACCGGTCCGAACCAGTAGCAACCCACCTCTGCTTTGGACCCTCAGACATGGTCCATCCCTGGAAGAGAAGGGCCTGTACCTGTCCAAGGAAGCAAGGCTCAGCACCGATCCAAGAAAGAGATTACCTGACATTCATGGCAATGTCAAAAGTGACGTGAGCTTTGTTTCCAGTGCAAGTCTCAGGAACGGTGTGCACATCCAGCCTAAATGGTGCATCTTCTTGCTTCAAAGGGACATTGTATTTCAAGGTGGTCTGGAATGGAAAGGCCATCATTTGGGGATGTTCAACACCCCCGTGACAGAAGAATTTGGAGGTTTAAAACAAGTGGGATACGTAAAAGAGCGAGAAAAATCTGAATTCAAATAGACACACTGATCTAGAGGATTTAAAGATTAATATACAATTGAGACCAGAGGCTTTTCTTTGGGGATTCGATGAACAAACAGGTGGGAAAAAAGTCATGGAACTTTGTTGTTGTACATGGTAACTGCAGCTAGATGCGCAAAGATGGAAAGATTCAGCACCCACCCCCCCATAATAGAGGAATGGTTGGTGAAGAGGATGGAATTCACCGAGATGGCCAAATTGACTTATCTGATCAGAGAAAAGACAAACATCTATGTTTATTGCTGACTGGAAACTCCTAATGGACTTATTTATTTATTTTATTATTTTATTTGTAAAGGTAAAGGTTTCCCCTTTCCAGTCATGTTCAATTCTAGGGGGTGGTGCTCATGTCCCTTTCTTAGCTAAGGGAGTCAGCATTGTCCAAACACTTCTGTGGTCATGTGGCCAGCATGACTATACACAGAACATTGTTACATTCCCACCGAAATGGTACCTATTTATCTACTTGCATTTGCATGCTTTCAAACTTCTAGGTGGGCAGAAGCTGAGGCAAGAACGGGAACTCATCCCATCATGCGGTGCTCAGTTCTTGAACCCAGGCCGTCAGCTTTCGAGCTGACAAGCTCAACATCTTTAACCACTGAGCCATCATGCCCCTTTAATTGTATCCCACCCTTTATTATTTTACAAATGAAATAGGAAAAAAAGAAACATCATCTATGGTTTTGATGATTAGACATGATAGATTATAAAAAGAAGAGAGTTATGTTGTAACCCTGGAGTAAGAGGTACATTTATGGTTTTACTTATAACTGCTGTAAAGTTCAAAAGCTACTTCTTTCTATATCTTTCTATTTTTCTTTTACTTCTTTCTTTCTTGCAGTTTTAGCTTTCTCTTTGATTTCTTTTCTTATTTTTCTTACTTTGTATTACTTTGTATAAATTATGTATTTTAAAAAATATTTCTATAGCTCCCCATCTTACACTCTACGCAGCTCCCAACCAACAATTAAAACAACATCAATAATAAAACAATATAATACATATACCTATTAAAACCATAAGCATTACAAATCTAGCACCAAAGCTAAATTTCCAGTCAATCATTAATCCCTTTGTCCACATCATCCTATCCCAGGGGTCTGCAACCTTAAACACTCAAAGAGCCATTTGGACCCATTTCCCACAGAAAAGAAAACACCGGGAGCCACAAAATCCTTCCCGTGCCTGACTATTTCTTGAGCAGCCACAAAACTAGCATATGTAGTTGAATTAAATGTTCTGTTTTCTTCTGAAACTTTTCTTTTCTTGGATTTATCCATGGTTGGCCTACCGGAGGTTGAAAAGCTCAATAAATCACATGCCAGCAGGTGTCGCAAATTGGCAGTTGTGACACATATTTTGAGTGACAGGGAGCCGCAGCAGAGGGGTGAAAGAGCCACATGCGGCTCCAGAGCTGCAGGTTGCTGACCCCTGTCCTATCCCAATATCTGGGGGGAAAGCCAGGTCTTCAGTGCTTTTCAGAAGGCTAGTAGTGCTCCTGGTTCCTGTAGTCTGCAATTTTTCTCTGGAAATCCATTCCCATACCATGATTGTTGTTTTGATGTTAATCTTGGAGTTAATCTATGCTCATCTGGATGCTGATTGCTTTTTGTTCCCTTTCTGGGAACAAAATTAAATTGCACATGACAATTCATTCCCTCAAGACCTGGTGATGTTCATTAACCTGAACGGCTTCTAAAGCAGGATTGGATGCATCCACAGAAGACAGGTCTCTCAGGGTTCCATGTTATTTCTGAAATGGGGACAGCAGCTCCCCATGTGTCAAGTTGTGAGAGAATTATAAGTTCTGTCTCTTGCTTGTCATGGCTGGCCACCATGAGAAGCAAAATGCTGGGCTTAAATGGCCTAATCTGGCCTGGCTGCTCTTCTGTTCTCAAAGATATTCTCCATCACTTATTTAACTTGCTCACTTTTTTCATGCCTTTTCTTCTCAACTTGCATTCCCATAAGTCCATTGGGAACCCAAAATAGATCATCGCTAGGCAGCAACACTGCTCTCTTCTCTCACCAGGGCACTCACCTGCATAAAGATGCAACCAGTCACCTCAGCCTTGTAGTTCCCTGGCACTTGGGGCAGATCCTGGCACTGGAGCAGCAGAGAGTTGTCGCTGTCCACATGGAATTCTGACAGATCTATTTCTCCTGAACTCAAGGCCACTCTGGAAGCGACACCATCCTTGGAATAAGTAAGTGTCCTGTATTGGGAGAGGGCCTGGAGAGCCACCACCGTATCCTGCAAAAGAAAGCAAAAGAATGGAATGGAATGGAATGGAATAGGATGCTGGAAGGGACCTTGGAGGTCTTCTAATCCAGCTCCTGCTCAAGCAGGAGAACCTATATCATTTCAGACAAGTGACTGTCCAGTCTCTTCTTAAAAACCTCCAGTGATGGAGCACCCACAACTTCTGAAGAGAAGCTGTTCCACTAGTTAATTGTCCTCACTGTTAGGAAGTTATCTCTCTTGAATGACACACGTCAGCTGGTCATCCTGGGAGCTGAGACTCAGCACATCTGGAGGCCATACCAAGGCATATCATATCACATCAGGTTCGTTTCCAATTGCTCCTTCCTACATCCTCTTGAGAATTTGCAAGGAGCAAACATACCTGCGTAGAGGAGTATCCTCCATTGGAATTCTGTTGTCTGATCAACCATTTGACAATGGCAGATGCTGTCGTTAATTCTTCCTCGGACGGGGACGGTTTTTTGGTCAGGAAAGCAAGGAGCCCGTAGGAGGTCATCTCTACCTCAGCAGAGGGAGCACGCGAGGAGAGTGGAAAATCAGACCTCTGCTTTGGCTTCCAGGACCTCTCCCAGTGGATGGAGCCATCCTCTTCAAAGAGAAAAGTTAACTTTGGGTTACACACAGTCCAAGCACCTTCAGAGATATATCATGCCTTTTCAACTGGTATCTGTACAAAAACATTTGGCCTCCCTGGTATCAAGCCCTATGCAACTGGGCAACAGGAGAAGCAAATTCCAGGTGGACCTCAATCTACAACCAGTTACTTAACAATTGTTCAAAGTTATGTTGGATCACCCCAGAGCTACTTATCACCCATTTTTGGAGTTACAATAGTCAACTTACGACCACAATTGAGCCCAAAATTTATGTCGCTAAGTGAGAAATTCGTTAAGTCAGTTTTGGCCCCATTTTACGACTTTCCTTGGCACAGTTGTTAAGTGGTATCACTGCAGCTGTTACGTTAGTAACACGGTTGTTAAGTGAATCTGGTTTCCCCATGGACTTTGCTGGTCAGAAGGTCGCAAAAGGGGATCCTGTGACCCCTGGACACTGCAACCGTCATAAATGTGAGTCAGCTGACAAGCATCCAAATGTAAATCACGTGCCCACGGGGATGCTGCAATGGTCGTAAGTGTGAAAAATGACCATAAGTCACTCTTTCCAGTGCTGTTGTAACTTCCAATGATCACTGGAGGCTAAAAGATATGAAGAATGGTTGCAGGAACTGGGTATGTCCAGTTTAATGAAAAGAAGGACTAGGGGAGACATGATAGCAGTGTTCCAATATCTCAGGGGCTGCCACAAAGAAGAGGGAGTCAAACTATTCTCCAAAGTACCTGAGGGCAGGACAAGAAGCAATGGGTGGAAACTAATCAAGGAGAGAAGCAACTTAGAACTAAGGAGAAATTTCCTGACAGTTAGAACAATTAATCAGTGGAACAACATGCCTCCAGAAGTTGTGAATGCCCCAACACTGGAAGTTTTTCAGAAGAGATTGGGCAACCATTTATCTGAAGTGGTGTAGGGTTTCCTGCCTCAGCAGGAGGTTGAACTAGAAGACCCTTCCAACACTGTTATTCTATTCTAGATTCTATTCTAGATACCCGTGTTTCCCCAAAAATAAGACCCAGTCTTATATTTTTTTGAACCCTGAAATAAGCGCTTGGCCTTATTGCCATGCACTCAAAAGCCCGATTGGGCTTATTATCAGGGGATGTCTTATTTGGGGGGAAACAGGGTACTAAGCAAACTGTCGTAAGTCGAGGGCTACCTGTATCCACTCACACCTCCGTGGTCACGTGGTCACATTTTGGGTGCTTGACAACCAACTCACCTTTATGACTGTTTACAGCAGCCTGCAGTCATGTGAGACCATGATTCATGATGGCTTTTGCCAGTTACTAGCATTTTTACTTCCAGTTGCTAGAAAATGGATTCTCTTAACCACCGCCATGTTTACTTAATGACTGTCATAACAAAATGATCATAACTTTGAATCCAGTCACCTGATGCCTCAACATATGACTCGGGTGGGTTCCAAAAATTTCCGCTACCACTCTGTGAGCGTGGCTTAGGGTTACGCGCACGCGCGCTCCCCCGGTGCAATTCTGTGTCCGCGCATGCTCAGTGACTATAATCTGCCCGAAACACAGCTGAGGAGCTGATCAGCTGTGCTTCGGGCAAAGAATAAAGGACAGCCTTCACCCGGGGGGCGGGTGGGAGGGCCCTTTCCAAAGCAGCAGCAGAGCACAAACAGCCCAAAACGAAAAAAAGCCGCCAAAAATTCACGGAAAAAAATGGCGGCGCCCACGGACCAGCACCGACCAAGGCGGGTCCACAACGCCATCATGACATCATCAGCGCCTCGCTACCGGTTCGGGCGACCCAGTACGAACCGGGAGGAACCCACCCCTGGTATGACTGCAACGACTTATAATCATGACTCTGGGCTCAATTACAGTCATACGTTGAGGACTACCTGTAGACAGATTTCGGTGACCCTCAAGCCAATAAGCCACCCCATTACCATCATGATAGAGTTATAAGGTGCTGAGTGTTTACGATGGTAATGTGAGAGACAGGTTCATTCCATGAAGGCATATCTTCTCCGGCTCATCTGCCCACTTATTTCCTTCCAGTGGTCATTAATTAATTATTCATGGAATCAGTGTATGCTTCCATCCCCATATAGTGAGATGGGCAGCAAATACATTTAATAAATAAATAAAATATAATCCTGTATGAAAAACACTTGAGGCTATAGGCACCTCTCCTTAACCAGGGGTCCAATGAACATTATTCTTTGCATGCCAATAAAGTTTGTTGCACATTTCCAATTTCTTCGGCGGGTACCTGATTTTCATAACAAAGAGCTCATTTCTCACCGTCCTTCACAGCTACTTTTAGAAGGGAGTCCAACATTTCTTGCCTCTTCTCCTCTTTCCCCGCCAAAGCAAAAGCATACGCTAACAGAGCCCGGAGATAAATGTGGATCTCTTTTGCTTCAGTCGCATTCTCCAGGCAAACTAAAGCATTTTGCACCACAGAATGCTGCAGAGGAGAAGACGTTTAATGGAAGTCAATATAGCAGTATACAAAGCATATTCATCTCCACCCTATATTATCAGTGTCGTGGTCATTTGTAATAAAGCATAAGCAAAAGTTAATCATCACAGAAATGAGATGTTTGAAAAAAGCTACTGGAGGGATCAGAAGGGATAAAATTAAAAAAAACGAGATTGTAAGAGATATGCAAAAATAACAAGTTAAGTGGTCTTTTAGAGAGAATGTCTTGAGATTCTGTCTATACCATAGAAGCATATACAAAAAGAGAAGGCCAAAGAATACGAGGCAGACCCAGAAGAAGATGGAGAGACAAGATCAAAGCCACACAACAACATCATCAAATAACAGTGATTGAGGCCACCAAAAATGCAAGAACCAGAACTTTGTATCTCCTTCGACACTTGAAATGGAGGAGGAGGAGGAGGAGAACCCATCCCTTAGAGCAGTGGTTCTCAACCTTTCTAATGCCGCGCCCCCCGTGACCCGCCCCTGCCGCGACCCCGTCCCCTCCCCGCGTGGGATGAGGTGACAAAGGGGGCGTGGCACCACTCAGGATCTCAGCAAAGCCCTGTGATGAAATTGGCTTTATTTATTAATATAAATTAGTTATTTATTAATTTAAGTTGTTAACTTAAACAGTCTTCACAACAATACACCAACAGCAAGCTGATGGTCTAATTCAGTGGTTCTCAACCTTTCTAATGCCGTGACCCCCCCGTGACCCCCCTCCCGCTGCCACGACCTCCCTGCCGCCGCGACCCCCTCCCTGCCCCCTCCCCGCCCGGGATGGCGTCCGGGCGACCAGCTGTCCGGCGACCCGCAGGCACGGCCGAGCCAGGAGCATTTCACCCCTGCAAGTGACGGTGGCACCAAGATGGCGAGCTAACGCGCGCGGCGACCCCTGTGAAATGGTCGTTCGACCCCCAAAGGGGTCGCGACCCACAGGTTGAGAACCGCTGACTTAAACAGTCTTCACAACAATACACCAACAGCAAGCCGATGGTCTAATTGACGCAAGCCAATTGTTATTTTCTTCCTCCAAGGAAAAGAAAGAACCCAGAAGCTCAGGATGAAAGAAGAGCACAGAAATGTCAGATCTTGAGCTGCTCATCTTGGTATTTCTGCTGCCTGAGCCACTACCAGCTACTTGCTCTTCCTACATGCTCCTGTGTTTTAGGAATGAGGCTTAGCAATTCCTCACTAGGTGAGGTCCAAGATGGGAATGCTGGTGGGTCAAGCATGAGAGGAGGAGGAGCAGGGCAAATCAAGATTGATAATGGCGCCTCTGTTATTTGCAAAAAAAAAAAAAAAAAAAGCCCCTTCTTTCCAGTTCACACAAAAGCCCTTAGAAAGAAAGTCAAAAAGGCTTCACCCTAATGTGTTGAAAGACAACATGGTCCTAAAGTGAAAGCTGCTGATGTTGTCAACACCCTTTCCCTCTCCTTTCAATAAATCTTGCTAAAGAAGACTGTGAACATCTTGCTTGGAAGAATCACTTTGGTGGAGTCAGCTGGCAAGAGTCAGAGAGCTGGCCATTAGAAGCCAAATCTGAAGAAACAAGTTAGGGCAGAATTGATTGGATTATTATTAGCACATGGCATTGTTACAGTAGCCAGGAGACCACAATGTTATTGCAGAGTAGTAGTTTGGCTTGCCAAGGTACCAGCACTGTTATAGGGCACACTTGCGTGCTTCCCAAGGTGCGCCACCGGAAGGGTGAGCTGGCTTCGCACCAAAGAGAAAGACGAGCGGTTCTTCCTGCAGCATCACCCAAGCCCCCCCCCCCCACTTCCTGGAGCTGCCTCGCAAATAGGCACCACAACCGAAAAGGTTCAAAGCCATCAGGAACCTGATTGCCTGCACAGAGCACCAGTTTGTCTCCTCACCGAAGTGATACCTATCTATCTACTTGCATAAACCATGCTTTTGAATTGTTAGGTGGACAGAAGCTAAGGCAAGTGACAGGAGCTCATCCTGCCACATAGGGCTTCAGCTCAAACGACTGGAACTGAGACCATCTCTGCCATGAAGCCACTGAGCCGCCATGCCTCTTAATTGATTGGAGAGAGAAAAGGACAGAGTTGATTGGAGAAGAGGAGGGATAAGGAAGAAGTATTTGGGTCTTATTCAGCTTATACAATTACATTTTGGGTTCACCAGATTATGACATGGCTTTGCATGTGCCATGAAGCTAGTCAGATGTCTATTTCATTAGCCTAAATGATCGAGAGCCAGCTTAGACTAGTGGTTCCTTCACAGCCTAAATGATTGTGAACTCCATGACCAAGTGGGAACTTGAACATGGTTTTCCTCACTGCTAGTTTACTGCAATCATGGTTGCACTTTGCACACTTACGGTGGGAGGTAGCGGCACTTCCAGCAAAGCAGTGGTGATGTAAGTTGAAAGAGTGATCTGGTCATCCACTCCCCCCTGCAGGAGAGAGAGAGATATCAGCTGCACCTATTATACAAAGAACTTCCACCATCTTCTATCATCCCTCCAATTTTTCCAAATCTATATTATATCTCCCTCCCAAGAAATCATGGAGTCTTGGGAACTGAGCAATACAGAAATCCCAATGGTGCTTTTTCAGGAGGCAACTGGACTTTCTTTGTCTTTTCTTTTGAAGATGTTTCGCTTCTCATCCAAGAAGCTTCTTCGGCTCTGACTGGATGGTGGGGAATGGAAGGATTTATATTGTTGTGGCTTGCCCCCGTCCCGTGCAGCTGCTCATGGATCCGGATGAACAGGAACAGTCCATAGGGTGGCAAGAGTGGTCTGTAGCTCCGGCACTGGAGTTCGAGACCGAAGAGGAAGCAGGGCCAGAGGACGATGTTCAATCAGGGCCTTCTGCACCTCCTCAGCAGGAGTTCAGTGACTCCAGTGAAGAGGAGGAGCCTCTGATTGATGCTAGGGCACGCAGGGCAGCTAGCAGGCAAGAGTGGCTCTATAGGAGGAGGTCTCCTCACCTGTAAACCTGCAGGCTGATGGGCCACGCCCTAAGACTATTTAAGGTTTCAGAAAAGCTGAAACGGTCGCTGGAGACAACGCATTTATTTTCCTGGCTGATGTCAGTACTTTGGATATCTTAGTTGGAATTACTCCAGTCCGGGCTCTTGGCCAACTCCAGCAAGTAATTGTATTTGATGGACTTAATGACCTGCTTGTGTCTTTCTTATTTGGAATCCCGGCCAAAGTGTTCTGTGCTTGAAAACAAACACTTTGGCAAAGAATTAGTATTCACTTTAATACTAAGCAGTTATTAGTATTAAAGCCTTTTTTTTTTTAAAATAACAGTGTGTGTGTGTGTCGCTTTCTGGGGGTTTGCCGCACTGGGCCACAACATATATTCCTTGCAGACAGCTGGTCATTTGAATTCTTTTAGTGAGTCATCGAGGCCACTAGGAAGTTTATCTGTGTCCTCGGGGTCACCTGAGTAGTGTAAATGAGTGTGGAGCTTTCTTGGCTGCAGGATGTTTTCTGCCCTGTGTCCCTTCCCTGTTGAAGACAGGCACAGGCTGTTGAGGATGAGTCTGTGCCGTCTGCATCTCAAACTGAAGCGCAAATGGTTCCTGTAGTCTGCAATTTTTCTGGAAATCCGTTCATACTCCCGCACCATTCGAAGGGTGTTCATCCCAAAGTGCATAGCTAAATGTCTGTGTCTTCAAAGAAAAAGAAGAAAGTCCACGCCTCCTGAAAAAACACCCTAGGGCACTACTGAAGATACTTGTTAAGATAATAGCATAGTAACCCTTGAGTTATCAAGGAGATGCACAGAGAAACGTGATACCAGAACAGAGATGAGTAACTATTCAGTCACACACAGATACGTTAAAGTGCATTGCAGGTTTTACTTTACAAATAGCATAGTCAATAAACAGTCCAAGTCGTACACATTAAATCAGTCAATAGTTAACAAATACAGTAACAAACCTCTCAATACATACATACACACAGTATAGTAGTATATCACACACAGTGTAACGCAGTAAGTAATCACAGAGAGAGAAACTACGTTCTCTAGCTCCCTTTTATGGTTAACAGTAGCAAACTCATCCAATCACTTTTCGGCATCCAGTTAAAGCTACAATACTTCAATACAGTTCAAACTATCATGGTTAGTTTATATATTGCCGACCCAACTGAGTGGACAGAGTGCTAACAATACTCTGTCAGTTTTTCGTGTGAAACGTTAAATCCTGACTGCTGAATATTCATCTGTTTTGTCAATGCTGTCCTTCTTCATAAACAGAAAGACAGCACATATTTTCTTCCAGATTAGAAATCCAGAGTAATTCCCAATCATTCTCTATGTGGCCAGACCAACTCAATCTGCATCAATCTTCAATTCACATTCCTTCTTGAGCTCATTCGTTTAACGACGGTCCAAAGTTACAACAGCCTTGGACAAACCGGCTTTCAATGCATCCTCGAAAGTACAATTCTCACACCACCCTAACAATCCCATGAACACAATTTGGGCACTTGGCAACTGGCTTGCATTTACGACGGTTGCAAAGTCTTGTGTGATCACAATATTCAACCTTCCTGGCCAGTTTTGGACAAAAAAAGTGAATCGGGGAAACCAGATTCACTTAACAACCATGGTGATTTGTTTAACAAGTGCCGTAAAAATGGTCGTAAAATCAGGTTGGTCATGTGATGACTTGCTTAGCGACTATATCATTTAGGGTCCAAAATTCTGGCCCCAATTGTGGTCATAAGTCGAGGACTACCTGTAATCCCAATATACCCTACTCTCATTTCCAAAGACACATCGCCGTTTTCTCCCGCCCGCCTCTTGTACCTTGAGTTCATTGTGAAAAAGAGACCCGGTGCTCCGAAAGCATCCATTATTCTCCTGCTGCCATGTCAGGAAGTTCTGAGCGTCGTTGATGTGCTTGTCTTCCACAAAGATTATGGATCTCGCCCGAGCAAAAGATTTCAGCACGAAAGCTGTCAGCCTATAAGACAACCCAGAGCACAGGAGAACCTCATTTTTCTTTTTCTAGTTCCCAAGCTCCTACAAACTTTGGCCATTTATTTATTTTATTTTGTCAAGCATATATAAGATTACAGAAAAAGTATAAACATGATTGTGAATACATAAAATGTATAAACATGGTTACGAATACATGAGATGGTTACGAATAGATGGAGACATTAGGACAGGGACGGTAGGCCCGTTGGTGCACTTATGCACGCCCCTTAATTAAATTAAATTAATTAAACCCCATCTTGGGATTGAAGAGCCCGTTGAAGGAAGGTATCAAGAAAGTTAGGAGGGCAGCTATAACTGGGCAGTCAAAGCCCCCTTTTTCACCAGCAATGTGGTGGTTGCAGAGTTATAGGCAATTATCTTCACTTTTTTTAAACCATTCCAGAGTATGCCCCCGCTTGGTATGCTTACCGTGTTTCTCTTCGTGTGCAGGACCCTTCGTAGGGAGGAATGGACCATTTCCCTGCTGTATGAATTGCATCCTCCCCTTTTTAAAAACATCCCTCAAGAAATTGGGGAAGTGTCTCTTGGGGACCACATGAATATGCCTGTGTGATGTTCTTGGCAGCAATACGGCACTGTCTTCCCATTGCCTTCTTCTGGAATGCTGTTTCAACTTCCAAGTTTAGCTTAAAGCCATGGGATTTCCTAGTGGCCTCCCATCCAAACACTAAAGGGAACCAACCTTACTTTGTTTTTGGGGACAGGTGCATAGCCAAGGCCGGCTAGGTGGTGGCCCCTGCTGCCTTTCTCTCTAATACAGTGTTTCTCAACCTTGGTAACTTTAGAATAGGTGGAGTTCAATTTCCAGAATTCCCTAGCCAACATGTTGCCTGTGGAATTCTGGAAGTTGAAGTCCACCGATCTTAAAGTTGTCCATGTTGAGAAACACTGCTTTAAAAGGTGAACTGCAGTCTATTCACCATCATTCAGCTGCTCAGACTCCATTGCTGCCTCTAGCCCTCATTCACCATCGGTGAGTTGGTTCAGGAAAGTGGAGCAGTGGCTGGAAACTCATTTCTTGAAGTTGCCAAGGATTTAGCATTCAGAGAACTGACAACAGTAAACAGGGCACGTCTGAATTGTAACTCTGCATGTGTTTCGCTAGGAGGAACTGTACTTTTACACCAGAAATCCAAAACACAAAAGCATGAACTGGAAATACAATGACGAATATCTAAAAAATTAGACTGGGGATATTCCCTTTGGTTATGTCCTTCCAGGTCCTTTCAGGTCCTTTCAGTGTTACTAGTGTTACAGTAACAGAATCTTGCAAGTCTGAATGTCCCTCCCTACCTTAATCTACAAGAGAAGTAAGGAAGGGCAAGTCTGAGACATTTTTCTAAAATTACACTTCTGCTTTGGACTCAGATTTCCTTATCTGACTGTTGTCTTGACTGCAACTCTTCCTCCGGTCCCTCAAGGTTATTCTCATAGTCCATTATGGGTACTCCTTGACTTAACAACCATTCGATTAGTGAGCATTCCAAATTACAACGGCACTGAAAACAGTGACTTATGGCCATTGCAGCATTCCCATGGGTCACATGATCAAAATTCAAACGTTTGGCGACTGGCTCATATTTATGACAGTTGCGGTGTCCCAGGGGTCACGTGATTCCCCTTTTGCGACCTTCTGACAAGCAAAGTCACTGGGGAAGCCAGATTCACTTAACAACCGTGTTCCTAATTTAACAACTGTGGCAAGAAAGGTTGTAAAAGGGGGCAAAACTCACTTAACAACTGTAACAGACGTTCTGGGCTCAATTGTAGTTGTAACTCGAGGACTACCTGTAGAGATTTCTACTGTATAACATTCTCTACCAGTACATCTATGCTAAAAGCTATTGTCATGATATGACCCATGATTCATAAACTAACGTCTAATGTTTGATTAAAATTACAAAACTTAGAATGATAGAATCATCACTCATACATTATGGAATCATGGAATCATAGAATTGGATTTGGAGGGCTTCATTTAATTTGGAAAGGAACTTTAATTATTTCTTGTTTGATGAAAAATATAAACTTACACTGTGAGAACCTGGTGGTGTGGAAGTGATGTTTTGCACCTGAATGAGGGGTCCTTGGTGCTCTCTGAGCTTGCTTGTTTCCTTGCAGACGTTTCATTACCCAACTACATAACATCATCAGTGCTGGTAAGGAGTGAGGTTTGCTCTCAGTTTATATTCTGGTGTCTTGTGGGTGGGGGCGGTCTTAAGAGATTCTTTGGTTGGGCTGTTTACTGATGGCTCTTTGGCAGTTTCTTAATTGGGGTATTGTTTACTTGATTGTTGGTTTGAGGTTGACTTTGGAGTTACCCTGTTTCTCCCAAAATAAGACATCCCCTGATAATAAGCCCAATCAATTATTCTGAGTGCATGGCAATAAGGCCAAGCGCTTATTTCAGGGTTCAAAAAAATATAAGGCAGGGTCTTATTTTCGGGGAAACACGGTAATCTATGCTGATCTGAGTGCTGATTACTGGTGGAGAGGTGCCACCAGGCTTTTGGGTTAGTTGATTGTCTCTTTTGCATAATCTATAGATGTTGTTAATGTCTATGTGTCTATTGATGGCTCATTTGTCAGAGTTTCTCGAATAACTGCACTATGGCTCGATGAACAAGCTCGTACTGTTCCTTAGTCTGCACTGCAGAATGCCTTTGGGTCCTCATTTCTTGTATTAAATTAAACACGTTGAATTCCTCTGGAATTTTCCCGGCTTTCAACAAGTGTCAGGCTTCTAGAAATTCCCTGGCATTTTTGGACTTGGCCAAGTAAACAGCCCAACCAAAGAATCTCTAAGACCGTCCTCACCCACACAGACAGGCAAGACACCAGAATATAAACGGACAGCAAACCACACTCCTTACTAGCACTGATGATGTTACCTAGTTAGGGTAATGAAACGTCTGCAAGAAAACAACCAAGCTCAGAGAGCACCAAGGACCCCTCATTTCAACCCTGAGCTACAAATGTTCTCCTTTATGGCTCCTGAATTGTTTGAATGTTGATTTGGTTAGTCCATCATTGTAGAAAGTTTAGAAACGCGACCGTAGCAACAAAGAAATCTTACCAAGTGTTCCCTGCCTCTAAGAAAGGTTTTCCAAAAGCGCTGTAGGAACCATCGCGATGCTTGAAGTTCATTTGCCTTCGATAGCCTGAAGTGGAAGAGGAAATTTAGAGGTGAGCTGAGCAGCAAGTGCGTTTCCAAACCCAACTGAAATATTTCCTTAAAGTTTGTGATTCAAGATACAGAAGGATCGTGACAGACTTGAACATTGGGCGCTATCTAACAAATTGAAATTCAATGGTGAAGAAAGTAAGGCTCAACATTTAGGCAAGAAAAACAAAATGCACAGGTACAGTATATGTGGTACCTTGCTCAACCGTAGTAACTGTGAGAGGGATCTCGGAGTCCTAGTGGACAACCATTTAAATATGAGCCAGCAGTGTGCAGCAGCTGCCAAAAAAGCCAACACAGTTCTAGGCTGCATAAACAGAGGGATAGAATCAAGATCACGTGA
>QLTV01003258.1:381104-392500 GCA_003457575.1 Thermophis baileyi
CTCATCATTCCCATCACCCATCTCCTCCCACAAATGACTGTAACTTTGTTGCTTGTATCCTTACAATTTATATTGACTGGTTCCTACTATGACTTGATTGCTTATTTGTACCCGGACTATCATTAAGTGTTGTACCTTATGATTCTTGACGAACTTATCTTTTCTTTTATGTACACTGAGAGCATATGCACCAAGACAAATTCCTTGTGTGTCCAATCACACTTGGCCAATAAAAAATTCTATTCTATTCTATTCTATTCTTTCCCCCCCCACTCCTTCCTCTCATCTAGGCTTTCATGAATGCCTGGGTTGGGGAGGTGGTGATCTTCATTTGAAGGAGGTTCTTTAAAAAAGAGCATTTACAGCAGAGGTGGGTTCCTCCTGGTTTGCCCGAACCGGTAGCGACCTGCTAGTGACGTCACACTGACGTCACGGATCCGGTTCGGTTGGTGCCGGTCCGTGGGCGCCGCCATCTTATTTGGGGGGGGGATTTTTTTCCGGGGTTTTTTTTTTCTTCTGTGCATGCGCAGAAGCTCAGTTTCTGGCACTGCGCATGCGTCGCCATCTTGTTTTCGGCTTTTTTGGGGGGGGGATTTTTTCCGGATTTTTCAGCGTTGTGCACAAGGCGCGGCCGCATGGCACGGGAGGAAGCGAACCGGCAGCGAGGTAAGTTAGAACCCACCCCTGATTTACAGTAAGTTAAAATCTGTGTCTACAGGGGCAACCTGTCGATCCTGAAACTGACATATGTCTACAATATTCTATTTTAGCCATTTCCTATACTTTTCTAAGCTTTCTGTAGATATTCTGCAAAGGGATTTAATGGTGCTTCAGGCTCGCCACATTTTAGTAGTAGGAAGGGGGGTTGTGGAGATAAGGATGGTTGTTATGGCTAGGTGACATTCTTTCCCGTGGGAACTAAGAATGTGTCTGCAGATGGCTGAAGGTGGAGTTTAGAATCACCGGACAGATGGCCTGTGAGCAGATTGGAGAATGTAACTATGGGGGGAAGTTTCTAACTTTTGCTTTCTACTGGGTGTAATTCCGGGGTTTGGTCAGAGCCGGAATTACACCAAGACCTTGCCAATTTAATAGGTTCCTAATAAAAAGACTTTGAAGAGAAAGATGGATGCCTTGTATTTTTTAGACTGAGAATATATTACTTGGAACCTTGACACAACGTACCAGGTGCACAGAGAAGAGAGTTGAACACCACTTCTTTCTCAATCCCTTCAGGCTTCACCGGAACAGAAAGGGAAGGAAAAAGGGAGAGGTGAACAGGAGTGTTAGAGTCATTTAGAAAAATCACTGTGGACATAACATCTGAGTTAAGTAGACAAGCACCAAGAGGAAATGCAGTTGAAACAAGTAACGAAAGGTGAACCATCAAGAGGAGCATTTAGAATTCATATCACTGGATAGGTCAACACCTATGTAAATGACCTTTGCGATCATATTATAAGCAACTGAGTCCTCTTCACTGATGACGTAAAACTATTCAATACCACCGACAATGCTGCTGCCCTACAAAGCGACCTTGACTATGTGTCAGAATGGTCAAACATTTGGCAACTTCAAATCTCAACCAAAAATGCTGTCTCTTACACATTGGCAACAAAAATCAGAACACCAAATACAAACTGGGCGGATACAACCTATCTCAAAAAAAAAATACTCTGTCTAAAAAATTGGAAAAAAAAAAAAAAAAAAAACAGAACACCAAATATAAGCTGGGCGGATGCGACCTCATAGACGACCCTCACTCTGTCAAGGACCTTGGAATACTCATCTCAAACGACCTAAGCGCCAGAGCTCACTGTAACAGCATTGCCAAAAAGGCATTAAGAGTTGTTAACCTAATCTTGTGAAGCTTCTTCTCCGGCAATATTGTACTGCTAACTAGGGCATACAAAACCTTTGCTAGACCAATTCTCAAATACAGCTCGTCTGCTTGGAATCCGCACTATATATCTGACATTAATACAATTGAGCGAGTCCAGAGATATTTCAGGAAAAGAGTCCTCCACTCCTCTGCTCACAACAGAATACCTTATGCCACCAGGCTTGAAATTTTGGGCTTGGACAACCTACAACTACGCCGCCTACGGTCTGACCTAAGGGTAGTACACAAAATTATCTGCTACAACGTCCTACCTGTCAATGACTACTTCAGCTTCAACCACAATAATACACGAGCACGCAATAGATACAAACTCAAGGTAAACCACTCCAAACTCGATTGCAGAAAATACGACTTCAGCAATAGAGTGGTCAATGCCTGGAATGCTCTACCTGACTCTGTTGTTACTTCCTCAAACCCCCATAGCTTCAACCTTAAATTGTCTACCATGGACCTCACCCCATTCCTAAGAGGTCTGTAAGGGGGCGTGCATAAGCGCACCACCGTGCCTACCGTCCCTGTCCTACTGTCCCCATTATTCGTATCCATTTCCTGTGTTCATATTCAATGTTTATACTTATACCTGTTATCTCGTACATGTATGACAAACTAAATAAATAAAATAAATAAATAAAATAAACACAGAACTTCTTTGTATTGTTTCCTAACAAAGTAATTTCTGAGGGTGAGGGTTCATTCTCCGAGCTTGTGGGTTGGTTTCCGAACTTTTCGTTACCAGGCTAGGTAACGTCTTCAGGAGAGTCTAGGGGATGTCAGTGTCAAAAGAAACCTTTTTATGTTAAGTCTTGACTAATCCCTTTGTCAGGCCGAAATCATATTTTATTAGAGACTTTGGCCTGCCACACTTGATGTTTTAGAATGTATGCTTGCTGTGGGAATTTGGGAGGGGCTGTTTCATGAGTGAGAGATGTAGCCATTACAAATTCCTTTAGATTCTCAAGGTCATCCTTTGTCCAGCACCTGCTCGGAAGCAAATGGGAGTAATGAAGAAGATTGGTTAACGTGATGAACTTGTGGGTGTGGGAACAAGGGAATTGATCTTTCAACTGGGTGGAGAAACCCTCGGGGCTTCAGATCCGGGTTTCTCACAGCCGTGCCAAAATGGCTCTGTTAATAAATTGGAACTTTGAGGAATGCATTGCCTCGGACTCTGATTTAATTTTAGATGCTATTTGGAACCCTGACACCCTTTTTCTATCATTTGCTGGCTTTCTAAAAAAATTCCCTTTTTGTTGTAGTAATTTTTGTTGCTTTGGTTGCCTTTCTTATAGTAGCCATGTTTTCGATTGTAAAATTTGTAATTCTATTTTATTTATTTTATTTATTTATTTTGTCAAACGTGTATATGATTACAGACAAAGTATAAACATGATTGTGAATATATAAGAAGTACAAGCATGGTTATCAGTACATGATATTTTACAAATACATAGAGACAGTAGGACAGGGATGGTAGGCACGCTGGTGCACTTATGCACTCCCCTTACAGACCTCTTAGGAATGGGGGGAGGTCCACGGTAGACAGTCTAAGGTTATAGTTTTGGAGGTTTGGGGAAGAAACTACAGAGTCAGGTAATGTATTCCAGGCATTGACCACTCTGTTGCTGAAATCGAATTTTTTGCAATCAAGTTTGGAGCGGTTTACATTAAGTTTGTATCTACTGTGAGCTCGTGTATTGTTGCAGTTGAAGCTGAAGTAGTCATTGACAGGTAGGACATTGTAGCAGATAATTTTGTGTGGTACACTTAGGTCAGATTGAAGACGGCGTAGTTCTAAATTTTCTAGGCCCAAAATTTCAAGTCTGGTGGCATATGGTATTCTGTTGTGAACAGAGTAGTGTAGTACTCTTCTCGTGAAATATCTCTGGACATTCTCAATTGTATTAATGTCCGATATGTAGTGTGGGTTCCAGACAGATGAGCTGTATTCAAGAATGGGTCTAGCAAATGTTTTATATGCTCTGGTTAAAAGTACAATATTACCAGAGATCCAAATATTACCAGTGATCCAAAGGAGAAGAAAGCGAAAGGGGGAGGAGATAAATGGGTCACTAACAAGATCCCTTCGGATCTTGCCAGACTTCTCCCAAGGAGCAGCACTCCAGAGCTCAGAGCCTCAGATAGGTGATCTCACAGCTTCTTTTCTTGACCTGGGAAACTCTACTAACTGGGATAAATTGCTGGCTGTTGATATTTTCCTCAGAATCATCTGTGTCGCCTCATTACCCAGCCTGGGTTTAAAGCATCCCACATACCTGGCATTTAGCACAGATATCCATCATTGCTTTATCCTCTGTCCCCTCATTACCCAGTCTGGGTTTAAAGCACCCCACATACCTCAACTAATAATGACTTGATCACGACGTCTTTGTTTCCAATGGTGGGCACCTCCACTACTTCATTCCCGCAGAGCTGATTTGAGGTCTCGGCCTCTGCACTTGCTGTGAGGTTTATCTCCCCTGGAACAGAAATGGTTCACCTCATTACAATATGCTACCTTTATGTAGTAATGGTATGTGAATCGTGTGGTAGCCTAGAGGTGGAGTTCTCGTTTCACAATCAGGAGGCTGTGAGTTCAAACCAAGGTAGAGGCAGATATTTCTCTCTCTGGGCACAATGAGAATATATATGCTGAAAAAAACTCTGCATTGGCAACAGGAAGGGCATCCGGCCAGTAAACACTCAGCTCCATTCAGTTGCCCTGACTCCACCCCACAAGGGATTATGGGGTCATTCGGGAGTCCTTCGGGAGTTGGGCGGCATAGAAATACAACAAATAAATAAATAATAATAATTAAAATAATTAAAAGATGAGGTCAAGGTTGACTCAGCCTTCCATCCTTCCAAGGTGGGTAAAATGAGGACCCAAAATTGTTGGGGGCAATATGCTGACTCTGTAAACCGCTTAGGGAGGGCTGTAAAGCGGTATATAAGTCTAAGTGCTATTGCTATGATGATGATGATGATGTAGTAATGGTATGTAGAAAGGACCAAGAAAAGATTGGGCAAAGAGAACCTGCCAAGGGAATGGTCAGATAAGGGACAACAGAGCCTGAAGCTGGATAGTGGGGAGATGCAAGAGGGTCAGAAGAGACTCTATAGTTTCTCAGGCTGTAAAGGAGACAGTGGGAGAATTGAACTTTCAGACTTGTAAGACTGATGTCAGCTTTACTAGGTAGATCAGACAGGAAACACAACCTGATGCGCTAATTCTATTTGGCTGTAAATCTACATTAGTAGAATCTTGCAAGTTTGAAAGTACAGATCTCCCACTGTCTCCTTTACAGCCCAAGAAACTAGAGAGGGTCTCCTCTGAACTTCTTGCCCTGCCTTCTGTAAACCTGTGAGTTCTGCAGTCTCCTAGCTGACCGTTCCCTAGGCAATGTCTCTTTGCCCATTCTCCCAAGGTCTTTCTCACATACATTACAATCTTAGGAGGAAATGATATAATTAAAACTCTGCTCCTTGAATTACTTTACACATGGAGGGAAAAGATCATCTTCTAAGTAATGGCTCCACTATTAGAGTTACCATTTACCTAGAATTTTAGGGGTCATCATCCATGACACCGTTTTTCTTCCGTTTGCACAGATACAATAGGAATCCTCCTCCTTCTCCATAGGAGAAGCCTCAAAGTCAGCAGAAGGAGTCAGAGATATTCTGACCTGTCCATTTGGGGGAAAAAATAGTTCAATGGGAAAGCTATACATCCCCACTGCAGTGCAGAGAAAAGCTCAGAATCATCATTTCCCATGAGGCCCCTGTGAGCCTTTCAAAAGGTCCTGAAAACATGGTGTCTTCAGCAACATTGGGGATCCCATGGGGAGCCTGCACAATGGTCATACTATGATTAGATGAATGTTCTTCTCCCCCAATTTTGCTTTTATTTATTTGTTAAGTTTTTAACACCAGTGTTTGAATATTTGTTGGATTTTTATGTCACTTCCCCATACACATACACGCATACATGAATGAATGAATGAATGAATGAATGAATGAATGAATGAATGAATGAATGAATGAATGAATGAATGAATGAAAAGGATAATGTACAGCCTGTTCAAAACTTTTATTCTCCTAGAAACTAGGCAATATGCCTTGAAAGGTTCCATCTTTAACTACATCTATTCTATATCTTTGTCAGGCTAAGCTCGAGAACAATTCAGCCAGAGTTCAGGTCTTTATCTGCTTATACACAATAGACAGAATCTTGCCAGACTAAACCCTTATCATTCCCAGTCTAACAGGTATATCCTGGGAGATTCTAGGGAGTGGTTATCCAAAACCTCTGTCTCCTATCCCGCTCTAAGCTGTGGTGCCTCATCTCCCCCATTTTCTAGAATGTGCCCCTCCTTCCTGGGAAACTGCTACTTCACTATAACCCACCTCCCCAACTCTCCCTCCATATGCACCATCTCTCATAGTCTTTTGGAATACATTATCCTTTGGAACTGGTTGAATTAAAAGTTAATCATACTTCCATATTGTAGGCATGAACCTTTGCACAGGTTCGCCTGGTGCACCAATTGTGACCCTACTTGGATCAAGAGGCTCTCCTCACAGTCACTCATGCCCTTGTCACCTCACGGTTAGATTATTGCAATGCGCTCTACATGGGGCTACCCTTGAAGAGTGTTCGGAGACTACAGTTGGTCCAGAATGCAACTGCACGAGCTGTTATGGGTACACCTAGATACACCCATATTACACCAATTCTCTGCAAGCTGCACTGGCTCCCTATTGGTCTCCGGGCACAATTCAAGGTGTTGGTTATTACCTTTAAAGCCCTATATGGCTCAGGGCCAGGTTATCTTCGAGACCGCCTTCTACCACATAGCTCCCAGCGACCGGTAAGATCCCACAGAGTTGGTGTCCTCCAGGTCCCGTCAGCTACGCAGTGTCGGCTGGCGGGCCCGCGGGGAAGGGCCTTCTCTGTGGCTGCTCCGGCTCTCTGGAACCAGCTACCCCCTGCCCCCACCCTATTGACCTTCCAGAAAGCATTGAAGACCTGGCTTTTCCGGCAAGCTTGGGGCCGTTGATCTCGCAATTTGCGAGGTCCGGCCTTGAATGATATGTATGTATGTGATTGTTAACTGTTTTTTTTTATATTTTATGATGTTTTAAAATGTATTTTCTATACCCTGTTGTAAGCCACCCAGAGACCTTCGGGAGTTGGGCGGCATAGAAATACAGCAAAAAAATTTAACAAACGAACAAACAAACAAACAAACAAACAAACAAACAAATATAAATGTATGAGGAAGGAAACAGCCAAGCTGGTCCAAGTATTTTGTTGCAAAAGATAAAGAATGTAGCATTATGTCCCAAGTCTTGACATCATAGTACATACAGAGCACAGTTATTCTACTACTTGAGGTAGGAATCCAACAAGCTTCTCTTTGCTAATCTTGGTAAAATGAGCAATTAAAGAACTCAAAAAGGGGGATAAACCCCATTCTGGCTAATGTTAAAGCCAACCACAATCTTCTGGGTACAACCTACACTCCCTCTGTAAGTTCTAGTTCATTTCCCCATATTCACTCATTACTTTCATGGCTGTATTATTCAGTAGAGAAGCATCTGCTAGAGTAGTGTTTTCAAACTCAGCAACTTTAAATTGAGTGGACTTCAATTTGCTGGCTGGGGAATTCTGGAAGTTGAAATCCAAACATCTTAAAATCATCAAACTTGAAATAATGTACTAAAGGGGGGGGGGAGTATCGAAAACCAGTTCTCTGGCAAAAATGGGAGCGAGAGAAATACGCAGTGTCTTAAAGAAATATGAAAGCTTGAGATGTGTAGAATCCAGTGGGTAGTGGGGCTTTTTTGTTTGCAAATTGGGGCAGGATAATTTCAGGCGATTTTGAGACCTTGAATGCAAACAATGGACAGTTAAGAATTAAGCACCTGAAGGCAGAACAAGAAGCAATGGATGGAAACTAATCAAGGAGAGAAGCAACCTAGAACTAAGGAGAAATTGCCTGAGAACAAGAACAATCAGTGGAATAGCCTGCCTCCAGAAATTGTGGGTGCTCCATCACTGGAGATTTTTCAGAAGAGATTGGACAGCCATTTGTCCAAAACAGGAGTGTCAAACTCGCGGTCCGCGGGCCAGATATGTCATGTGCTGGCCCCGCCCCCACCCGGTTTAGTGAAGGGGGGAAAGGTCCCAATACGTCACGTAATGCCGCCGTGATGACACAAGCTTGACACCTCTGGTCCAGAATGATATAGGTTCCTGCTAGAAGAGGAGGGTGTCATGCCCCAGCATATAACTTTTATATACTGTTGTTGCTCTCTAGCCCCATCTAGTGGCCAGAGGAACAAATGTGCCCCAACATATGATCTTTGTATACTGTTTTTGCTCTCTAGCCCCATCTAGTGGCCGGAGAGACAATTACCAATTATATTGTTTGAAGCTGATCCAACCTCTTTACCCATCAGCCCGCACTCTCAAAACAAGTGCACGCTGGAAAACCAGACTCCATTTCCTTTAGCATTTGGAGAAGGCAGAAGCACAAAGAAGAATCCATCTTAATCTGTGGCACCTGGTCATCCAAGGACAAACCCACATCCCACACACAGAGCATCGCTGGTGAGATTTAAATTACTTGTATTTATTGTTAAGTTCAGCAGTAACTCAAATACTGCCTATCTTGTATTTGGTTCTCATTGTATGTATTCCTATTTTCCCCAGTTTCACCATATCCTGTTCTTTCAATAAAGCATTCAGATCTACACACACGGTCTGTTTTATTGGAGGATAGGTGAGTTTAGCTGCATGTCTAGCTGCACACAGACTAATGTGTAGTAAGGACAGAACAGGGGGTTGGCCTAGAAGACCTCCAAGGTCTCTTCCAACTCTGTTATTCTGAATTGGAGCAAATAGACTTGGGCAGAGAAAGAGGACCAAGCAATTTCAAGAATACAAAGGGAAGATCCCACAGCAGCCGTTAAACACTCCTTACCTGGATGCAGTAAGTCAGGTAGGAGAAGACGGTAGCCTTGAGTGGGAAGGCTTCTCCTCGCACCACGGAGTATGGCAAGGTGAGTTCAATGAAGAACGGCTGGAAGGACTTCAGAAAAGTGGGCTGGGCCAGGCCAAAGCCTGTGTCTGCTGAAAGACAGAAAGCTCCAGCTTTCCATTCAGTGATGGTGTCCGGGATGGTCACAGGAAGAGCAATTTCTTTGGGTTCGTCAGATACATCACGCTTAGAACTATGGAGTTGAGAATGGCTATTTCCTTGAGAACCACTGAAGGATACAAGAGAACAGAAAGTGAGGGAAGCAATCCACTACAGGTAGTCCTCGACTTACAACCGTTTGTTTACTGACCATTCCACGTAACAACAGCATTGACAAAAGTGGCTTATGACCCTTTTTCGCACTTACGACCATTGCCACCTCCTCATGGTCACGTGATCAAAATTTGGACACTTCACAATTGGCTCATATTTATGACACGGTGTCCCAGGGTCATGCGATCCCCTTTTGTGACCTTCGGACAAGCAGAGTCAACGGGGAAGCCAGATTCACTTAACAACCGTGTCACTAACTAACGAGTTGTAAAATGGAGCAAAATTCACATAACTGTCTTGCTTAGCAACAGAAATGTTGGGCTCAGTTGTGGTCGTAACTCAAGGACTACCTGCAATGAACTCCATCAAGGAGACACAGGATGATAGTTAACACTGACTACAAGTAGTCACTTAACAATTGCTTGCAGTTATGATGGTGTCCTCCACCCCAAAGCTACACATTTTCAAAGGTATGATGGCTGTGCACACACACACACCAATCTCGTGATCGCATTTTGGGCGCTTAGCAACCAGCAAAGTCCTCGCTTAACAATGGGATCACTCGCATTTAGATCCGTTTTTTTTTTTTTTTTTTTTTTTTTTTTGCTGATTTCTGGCATTTAGTTCTGGTCTCCAGCAAGCAACCCCCATTGGGGAAAAAAGGATTTGCTTAACAACCATGGTATTTGTTTAATGACCATGGCAAAAAAAAAATCAGGGCCAGGTCACTGTGCTTCAATTTACAACTGCAATGACTTACAGTATGACCATAATTCCAGGCTCAATTAGGATTATAAATTTAGGACTAACCATACATTTGGGGGGGGGGGGGAACAGCATAAAAGATTGCTCAGTCCTGGAGCAATTGTGCGAAACACCTCAATGAATCAGATGTCTACACAATAATACAGGTGATCCTCAACTTACATGTCAGAGTATGTTCATCGACTGGAATAGACATGGCAACAGGTCAGCCAATGGGGACTGTTTGATGACCCAGACAGCTCGGAGCCTGGGCGTGGCTTAGGTTCACTAATCTGTATATATATATATATGAGGGCCTCTGTATCTCTTGCCTCTGTATTATTACCTTGCCTCTGTATTATATTACTTCTGTGAATATTGATTCTGTACTTCTGGATTCTGCTTTTGGTATTGTATATTTATTTCATGTGTTATAATATATATAAAGAGAAGTTATTGGATCCTGCTGAGTTCATTTACTTGTGTGCTGGTCGGATGTGCTACAAACTCTGACATTACAACAGTTCGCTTAGTTGTAACCGTTCAATGTTACAACGGCACTGAAAAACATGTCTTATGACCATTTCTGAAAGTAACGACCTTTGCAGCCTCCTCATTGTCATGTGGATGAAAATTCAGATGCAGCTGTCTTCTCCTGGTGCCTTCCAGAAATATTGGATTACGACTGTCTTTGTGCTCAGCCAAGCCAGCTCAAACTTGCCATTGGGGATGATGGGAGGGGGGGAGCTATAGCCCTCCATGCCTGGAAGCCCCCCTAGGTTAGAGAAATTGGTCTCCAGGGGAATCTCTTAGGCCCGTGATGGTGAACCTAAGGCACGCAAGCCATTGCCCCAGCTCAGCTCTGCTGTGCATGGGTGTGCGCCTCCCGCCAGCCAGCTGGTCTTCGGGTCTGTGCCTTGCATGCTCGGACGGCGGGGTGTATGCGCGGGAGATGTGCACGGGACACACGTGCATTGCATTTTGGGGATGTGCACCAGAGGTGGGTTCCTCCCGGTTTGGACCGGTTCGCCCGAACCGGTAGCAACCCACTGGTGACGTCACGGAACTGGTTCGGTCGGTGCCGGTCCGTGGACGCCGCCATCTTTTTTTTGGATTTTTTTTTTAATTTCGGGAAAAAAAGTATTTATTTTTTCTTCTGCGCATGCGCAGAAGCCGAGTTTCTGGCACTGCGCATGCGGCCCCATCTTGTTTTTGGCTTTTTTTTTTTTTGAAAATGGAATTTTCGGCACTGCGCATGCGCGCACGCGCCAAGGCGCGGCCACGCGGCATGGGAGGAAGCAAACTGGCGGCGAGGGAAGTTAGAGCCCACCCCTGATCCCATTATATTGTTAATTGTCACGAGTGCATTTTGGATGGAAGATAGTGTGTAGTTCTGGTCACTATGATATAAAAAATATGCTGAGATCCTAGAG
>QLTV01003258.1:392537-403361 GCA_003457575.1 Thermophis baileyi
TCAGCACACTGCAGCCAGCTGCTGGAAACAAAGTTTACATTTTCTCTGACCACGTCTTGCTGCTCTTCGGATTTCTACGGCTTTGATTTCTGGACTTTCGGTTGCTGAACTAATTCATTCCAGGCTTTTTGCCAACTTCTGTGAGTTACTGATAACGGAGGAACTACTTGCCTATTTACTTTGGGGGTTTCAATTCTGGCCAACTTTATACCGGACTTTTGGCACGACGGACTTTCTTGTTATTTAAGGACTTTAAAATCTAGCTACTAAGAATCCTTTATTAGTAGTAAAAGGGTATTATTTTGCAAACAGTGTGTGTGCATCATTTCATAGGGCTTGCCGTGCTAGGACACAACAGGTGTGGCCACGTGGCACGGGAGGAAGCAAACCGGCAGCAAGGTAAGTTAGAACCCACCCCTGATGTGCACGTGCGTGTGTGCTTTGGGCACTTGGTGCCAAAACGGTTAGCCATCGCTGTCTTAGTCTGTGCCATCCACTTACTTTATAATAACCAGGTCCCATAGCCACGTTTCAGGAAAGAAGCGCCGTGTTGTCCTTTTAGGGGCAGCCTCCACCTGAGGAGTGGGAAGCCCCGGAAGAGCACCAGCAACACCAAAAGCAACTCCAGGGGCTGGCACGGAGCCAATTTCTGGGGGAGGGAAATTCTGAGCAGGAATAGGCTCCCCAGGTGCTGGTAAAACTTCAGAACCCAAATCCATCACTGTAACACAGAGAGGAAGCCATTTGATGAGTTGTACTTGAAGGATACTAGTCCCTCCCCTCCCAGGTCCAGTTTTGGTCTTTGTCCGTATAAATTCATGGCAGATGACTGGAGGCTTCCAGACAGTTGGACAATGGGGGAACGATGTCCTAATTTCACCACTGGAAGCCTCAACCTTTCCACTTTCTTTGCTTCATGGAACTCTCTACCAGAGTTCAAACATCACCTGTTAGATTCCCCCGTAAACTCCACCCTCTTTGTGATGGTTACATCAACCCTTCAATTAAAACAGTGTTGTTTGATGTCTAAGTATATTCACTCATGTTGTATGGCTGTGGTATTATTGCTATCCTTTTCATCTTTTCTACTGCCCACTCTTATTGGCATTGTATTGTGATGATTATGTAAATGAAGACTCAATTATCCAGGGCAAAAGTATGTAAAAAGGTGAAATCATGGCAACTGGACCAAAGTTTATTAAATGGAGACGTTTCATTACTCATCCAAGTAACTCCTTCTGTCAAAATGAAAATTTTTGGTTAGGCATAGAGTCAGAGAGTTGTTGGCTTGTACTAACTCTTGCAGGGGTTTCTCCCCAAAATGAAACACAATATGTAAATGAAGACTCGATTATCCAGGGCAAAAGTATGTAAAACGGTTAAATCATGGCAAATGGGACCAAAGTCCTACTCAATTACTCTCTGACTCTATGCCTAACCCAAAAGTTTCCTTTTGACAGAAGGAGTTAAACTTGGATGAGCAATGAAACATCTCAGTTTAGTGAACTTTGGTCCAGTTGCCATGATTTAACCTTTTTACATATTATGATTATTATTACACTCCTTGAAGAGTGTTTGGAGACTACAGTTGGTCCAGAATGCGGCTGCGCGAGCTGTCATGGGTGCATCTAGGTACATCCATATTACACCAATTCTCCGCGAGCTGCACTGGCTCCCTATTGGTCTCCGGGCACAATTCAAGGTGTTGGTTATTACCTTTAAAGCCCTACATGGCTCAGGGCCAGGTTATCTTCGAGACTGCCTTCTACCACATAGCTCCCAGTGACCAGTAAGATCCCACAGGGTTGGGCTCCTCTGGGTCCCGTCAGCTAAACAGTGGCGGCTGGCGGGCCCGCGGGGGAGGGCCTTCTCTGTGGCTGCCCTGGCCCTTTGGAACCAATTACCTCCTGAGATCCGGACTATCCCCACCCTTTTGGCCTTCCGGAAAGCGGTAAAGACCTGGCTGTTCCAGCAGGCTTGGGGCCGTTGATCTCGCTTCTGCAATTTGGCGAGATCCGGCCATGAAAAGGTGTGTATGGGTTTTTAATTGTTTTTAAATGTTTTTTATTATGTATCTTTTTATAAGCGTTCTATATTTTAATAGTTTTTTATATTTGCTGTAAGCCACCCAGAGTCCCTTGGGTGTTGGGCGGCATAGAAATGCAAATAAAAGTAAAGTAAAAAAAAGTAAAAAGTATTACTCTATTGCTTTGCATATACATTGAGAGTTTTTATACCGGAGACGAATTCCTTGTGTGTCTAATCATACTTGGCCAAATGAAGTATTCTATTCTGTTCTGTTCTGTTCTACTCCATTCCATTCTAATTAATATCAACCGCTCAATTCCTCCCCTCACTTAACCTCAGCACTTAATGTGATGTGAGGGGGGGGGAGGGAGGAACCCAGAAACTGACAAGATGGTGGCTCCAATTGGGTGATCAAAGTCACACCTCTTTATATTGACAGACATAAAAAAGGGACAGGCTTCACACACACAGGTGTGGCTGCCATCTTGACTTTTTTTAAAAAAAAACTTTTCCTCAAATATCTTTTTACTGAGGGGGGGTGTTTCTTAACACTAACCCTGTGAATTATGTTTTGTTTAGCGGTGGGCTTTTTTAGACTATCGATGCTTCAATGGGAGGAGAATCTATTGCTTTATATTTATTCATGGTTTTGGCTTCTGCCGCTGCCCTCTGGTACATGTCTCTGTACAAGTCAGGATTTGGGTCCTCAACAAGTCAGGAATAGCAATAGCACTTAGACTTATATACAGCTTCACAGTGCTTTACAGCCCTCTCTAAGTGGTTTACAGAGTCAGCATATCGCCCCTAACAATCTGGGTCCTCATTTTACCGACCTCGGAAGGATGAAAGGCTGAGTCAACCTTGAGCCTGGTGAGATTTGAACTGCTGGCAGTCGGCAGAATTAGCCTGCAATACTGCATTCTAATCATTGCGCCACCACAGCTCTTCTCAATTGCTTAAGAGAGTTCAGGACAAGGATTTTTGGGCATCAAGAGAAAGTAAGTGCCATTGCCCACGTGGTGACATTATTTGTAAAAATGACACGGTGCAGATCGTATGGATTGTAGGGTACAGAAAAATGAAACAACAGAGCTGGAAGGGACCTTGGAGGTCTTCTACCCGCTGCTCAAGCAGAAGATCCTATACCATTTCAGACAAGTGGTTGGCCAATCTCTTCTTTAAAATCTCCAGTGATGGAGAATCAACAACTTCTGAAGGCAAACGGTTCCACTGGTTAATTGTTCTAACTGTCGGGAAAGAGCTCCTTATTTCTAGGTTGGTCCTCTCCTTGATTAGTTTTCAACCATTGATTCTTGTCCTGCCCTCAGATGCTTTGGAGAATAGGTTGACACCCCCCCCCTTCTCTATGGCAGCCCCTCAAATATTGGAAGACCGCTATCATGTCAACCCTAGTCCTTCTTTTCATTAGACTAGACATACCCAATTCCTGCAACAAAGGAACACTCCCTCAGCCCCTGTGGAACAGAGAAATTTGGGATCAAATCTCAACTATCGGGGTCTCCATCCATGAAACAATTTCAGCACTCAATCTTGGAAGTACCTTGATTGTAAAAGATCCCTTTCCTTATCACTTTCTCCCCATTCCAGTTCTTACCCATGTCAGAGCAGTAACCCAGGTTGTGTAGCCTGGTGTTGGTAAAAATGTTCACGCCGAAGTCCTACCAGATGAAGCAAAGAGCCACTGAGGAACAGTCCTTTCTGCTCATGAAAACTAATGATCAATGTTTATTCTCAGTACGTTCAAATATACCCAACCATAAGGAATATATTATTGTCCAAACTCTCTCCAGTAATTTTTTTTTCCCAAAATGTTGCATCCTCTGTACATATCGCTGCCCATTTGGTTGGCACTTAAAGGGTCAGACAAGCAACAGATGGAAATTGGCCTCTCCAATAGCCATCTATAGCCAGAAAGCCAATCCTTTGATGGATCTGTACCAGAGAAGCAGTGGGAGAAGTCTTAGCTCATGGGTGTCAAACTCAATCACGTCACATGGCGTCTCGGGATGTATCGCAATGTTTTTTGCCTTTGCAGAGCTGGGGTGTGACGCATCCGGCCTGCAGGCCGCCAGTTTGACAGGCCTGTCTTAGCTGGTGGCAGCTCTTGCTTGATAGCAATAGCACTTCCGCTTCACAGTGCTTCACAGCCCTCTCTGAGAGGTTTACAGAGTCAACCTCTTGCCCCCAACAATCTGGGTCCTCATTTTACCGATCTCGGAAGGATGGAAACTGAGTCAACCTTGAGCCGGTCAGGTTCGAACTCCTGGAGTGAGCAGTGAGTTAGCCAGCAGTATTGCATTCTAACCAGTGGTGGGATTCAAGTAAATTAACAACCAGTTCTCTGCCCTAATGATTTCTTCCAACAACCAGTTTGCCAAACTGCTCAGAAAGTTAACAACCAGTTCTCCCGAGGTGGTGCAAACTGGCTGAATCCCACCACTGATTCTAACCACTGTGCCACGATGGCTCTGACCCTACATCAGCTTGGAAATTAAATTAATACAGGTAGTCCTCTACTTACAACAGTTTGTTTAGTAACCATTCAAAGTTACAACAGCACTGAAAGAAATGACTTATGATTGTTTTTCACACGCCCATTGCAGCATCCCCATGGTCATATGATCAAAATTCAGATGTTTGGCAACTGACTTATATTTATGACAGTTGCAGTGGCTTGGGGTCATATGATCACTTTTTGCGACCTTCTGAAAGTCAATGGGGAAGCCAGATTCACTTAACAACCATGTTATTAATAGCAATAGCACTTAGATTTATATACCGCTTCATAGTGCTTTACAGCCCTCTCTAAGTGGTTTACATACTGCTCCCAACAATCTGGGTCCTCATTTTACCGACCTCAGAAGCATGGAAGGCTGAATCAACCTTGAGCTGCTCAAAATTGAACTCCTGGAGTAAACAGTGCGTTAGCCTGCAGTACTGCATTCTAACCACTGTGCCACCACGACTCTTAACTCTTTTTGCAGTGATCCACTTAACAACTGTGGCAAGAAAAGTCATAAAATGGGGCAAAACTCACTTAACAAATGTCTTACTTAGTAATAGAGTTTTGGTCCTCAATTGTGGTCAATTATGATTAAATCCCAGGGCAAATGGTTAGGAAGGACAAACCATTAAGAAAATAAGGAAAGGATATCATGAATGAAGGTGAATATATGTGTCCCAGGATAATGTTGCAGGATCCAATCTCGGTCAGTCACCGGGACGAGAGATTTTGTCTTCCGAGCTTTCGGACTCATGCTGGAGCCCATCTTCAGGGAACTTCTCTCTACCAG
Organism: Thermophis baileyi; assembly: GCA_003457575.1. NCBI lineage: Eukaryota > Metazoa > Chordata > Lepidosauria > Squamata > Dipsadidae > Thermophis > Thermophis baileyi. The sequence continues at coordinate 397,880 of QLTV01003258.1, forward strand.
AATGTGTGCTAGTTTCCTGAGGATGGGCTCCAGCACGAGACTGAAAGCTCGGAAGACAAAACCTCCGGTCCCGGTGACCAACCCAGATTGAATTCTGCAAGGAAACTTTCTCTATGGATATGCCCAGGAAGATACCAGAAGTCAACTTCAGCTCAGCAGAGAACCTACTACACACTTCTCTTTGCCTAATGAGAGCATCTCCCATGTGGGGAATCATAGCTTTGATGCTTACCCTGAATATCTTGTAAGTATCCCCATCTTCAGGGAGAAAATGCACTGGGGCGCCAGTTTTTTCACCCCTGAATGGTTCTTCTTCAGGACAGGGATAAATATTTAATGGAGCCTTAAAGAGGTCAACAGAGAAGACGTAATCCTTCTTGGGAAGGAAGTTGTAAACCTGAAATCAGAAAGGATGCAACTGAGGATGGAGATTTGGGTTAGAGGAACTTCCTGCCCATCAAGCTATCAGGCAATGAAACAGACTGTGCAATAGCAATAGCACTTAGCAACAGCATTTAGACTTATATACCGCTTCATAGTGTTTTACAGCCCTCTCTAAGTGGTTTACAGAGTTAGGCTATTGCTCCCAATAATCTAGGTCCTCATTTTTACCGTCCATTACAGGCCGCCACATGAAGTGATGAGTTCTCTTTTACTGGAAATCTCAAAGCAGAGGCCACCTTGGTCTTCTGGCCAAGATGATCCAGATGATTCTACTTTGAGACACTTCTGAGACAGGCTGGGTTAAGAATTCAGGAGTGATCCAAGCCAGGGGTGGGTTTTACTTACTGTACCTTCCCTACCGGTTCGGGGTCGTGCCGGAAGTGTGCATTTTAGCATAAAAGAGATTGGATCATCTCAAGCTTACTTACTTGGTTGGGTTTGTCAGTCGGAACCTTGACAAGGGTTCTGAGAAGGGGACTGACTCAAAGTTCCTCAGGAATTCTTCTCCTAATCCATTACTTTCACCACTATAACACACTACTTTGCATTATGGCAAAATCTCTGGACTGTGATATTGGGCTACCTTCGGTCTACATGCTTTGTCCTTCTTTTTTTCCTACATTTTCTTCCCCTAAAATTAATTTATGGACAATTTTCTTTCTGCTCATTACTTCGTTTTGGGCTCCTTAGGCAGCATCTCTTCTGTCTGTCTTCCAAGGTCATTCTCACGTTCCATTACAGGCCGCCACATGAAGTGATGAGTTCTCTTTTACTGGAAATCTCAAAGCAGAGGCCACCTTGGTCTTCTGGCCAAGATGATCCAGATGATTCTACTTTGAGACACTTCTGAGACAGGCTGGGTTAAGAATTCAGGAGTGATCCAAGCCAGGGGTGGGTTTTACTTACTGTACCTTCCCTACCGGTTCGGGGTCGTGCCGGAAGTGTGCATTTTAGCATAAAAGAGATTGGATCATCTCAAGCTTACTTACTTGGTTGGGTTTGTCAGTCGGAACCTTGACAAGGGTTCTGAGAAGGGGACTGACTCAAAGTTCCTCAGGAATTCTTCTCCTAATCCATTACTTTCACCACTATAACACACTACTTTGCATTATGGCAAAATCTCTGGACTGTGATATTGGGCTACCTTCGGTCTACATGCTTTGTCCTTCTTTTTTTCCTACATTTTCTTCCCCTAAAATTAATTTATGGACAATTTTCTTTGCTTCTCCTTCCCTGCAGTCGTCCCCTAGCTTCTTAAATTTAGTTGTGACCGCTATCTTCTGGTGTAAATTGTAAATAAATGGCTGCAAGGGATCCTATTTTGAAGTACATCTCTATGGACAAGTAAATCTTGGGATGAAACCAGCAGGAGCCAGGACATATCTGGACCCCAAATGAAATGCAGTTGGAACTCACCTTCTCAGGGGAAAGCTCGGCTTCAGGTTTCAAGAGATAGACACTCTGGTCAACGGCATGGATGGCACAGAGGGAACCGGGGAAGGCTGAAAGATGGAGTTGGGTTTTCTGGCCAGGCAGACCTTCTTGATCAGAGAACCACAGTTTGGCCTGTAAACATAAACCAGGTCTTTGAAAAAAGCCACTTCTTCTCGGTGTGGAAGGAATGGAAGGAGAAATTATCCAGAAGGAGAAAGTTATCCAGATGTACTTCATGAGAAAAGTCTTGCACTCTTCTGTACAGCATAGAATTCCTTATGCTACTAGGCTTGAAATTCTCAGTTTGGATCATTTAGAACTGCTTCGATTGTGGTCAGACCTTGTATTGCATACAAAATTATACTTAGTAATGTTTTACCTTTGATTGCTTATTGTACCGTATGACTGTTGTTGTGTTCTGACTGACCTCTAAATGAACTCTAAATTGTTACGCTTAGCTGAACTCTGAATGAACCCTGATTTGCTATGTTTCAGTTGAACCTTAACTGAACTGTATGTTTCCACTCAGGTCCAGCGTTTGAATGCTCAAACGCTATTGGTTGTTGTGTCTGACAGCCCTCTATAAAAGAGCTAGCTGTCAGACCGTGCTTTGCTGGTTGTCTTGAGTTGAGCTAATAAAAAGAGCTGTTCTGAAGTCAGTCTCCTGTGGTCATTCCCACTCTCTAACAACTGTCACTGGGTATTGTGCCTTCCGATTCTTGACGTGTGTATCTTGTCTTTTTATGTACACTGAGAGCATATGCACCAAAAACAAATTCCTTGTGTGTCCAATCACACTTGGCCAATAAAGAATTCTAATGTTTTATCTGTAAATGACTTTTTCTGTTTTAATCGCAATAATACGTGCATGAACAACCGCTTTAAACTCAATGTAAATTGTTCTAAACGTGACTGTAAAAAATATGATTTCTGTAATAGAGTTGTCAAAGTCTGGAATGCCGTACCTGATTCAGTTGTCTCAGCTACAAATTTTCACAGTTTCAGTCACAAATTGACTTCCATGGACCTTGCTTCGTACTTAAGTGGTCAGTAGAAGGGGCGTGCATAAGTGCACTAACGTGCCTATCGTCCCTGTCATTGTATTTTTATTCTCTTATTCTTGTTCTCGTTTTTGTTTGACCAATTCCAATAAATAAAATAAATATAAATAAATAAAATGAATGGAATGAAGTCATCCTTGTTGTCATGCATATTGTAACCTTGAATTGCCCTCTGTGATTAATCTCAAGCCACAGTTTGACAGGCTCAATGGAACTATTGGCTGACTCCCCAAAAATAGGCTTAAGTTTAGCCAATGTTTGGGGTTTTCTTGACCCACTGAGATACTGGCATTCATACTGGGAACAGGTCTGGCAACAGCCTGGACAAGCAGATAGCAAAAGGGTAACTCAAGAACTATTTCTCAAAGGATCAGGAGCAAAGAAGGCTTTGTGGATATTAGTGCCAGTAGAGTTGAGGAGCAACAGCTTAGAGAAGACCTGTTCTGGATCATTAAGATTCTGCCTTTCTTTGACAACGCAACACAAAATGCACAACTTTACCTTGTTGGAGAAGCACTTTTCTACGGTGAAGTCTCTCGAGTCAGCAACGAGTTCTCCACTGGGCAAAATGGTGTAGAGGAGCAAGTGGATCTTGGGAGCAGTGTCAACATCCACCGAGAGATTCAAAAGGAAGTCCCCTTTGGCTTCTAAAGGATGAAATTCCCGGGTGGAGGAAAGAGAAAGAGAGATCGAAAGAGACATATAAATTTAGATAGATAAATAGATAGATAGATAGATAGATAGATAGATAGATAGATAGATAGATAGATAGATAGATAGATAGATAGATAGATAGATAGATAGATAGATAGATAGATATGATAGATAGATGATAGGTGGTATTCAGCCGGTTCGGACTGGTTCAGGTGAACCAGTAGCAGCAATTTGAATTGGTTCGCTGAACTGGTAAATACCACCTCTTGCTGGCCCCGCCCACGCCCGCCCGGTCGCCGCTCGCCCTGCCTGCCCACTTGCCGCTCACCCTGCCTGCCCACTTGCCGCTCGCCCCATCTGCCCGCTCGCCCTGCCCACCACCACCCTATATATGTTGCCTTTGCCACGCGGCCAAGCTAATTGCCTTGTCAGTTGCCTCCGCGCCACACCCGCTCTGCTCAGCTCACCAAAGGTAAGCATGCCACCCGCTAGCCCTTCGCCTTGGGTTGGGGGCCGGGGCCCAGGGATGCACCATTCCCTGAGGCCCCGGAGCCTCTGCCCGCTCGCCGCGGCCTGGTCGGGGAATGCGCCATTCCCCGGCTCCAGCCTTGCCCCGGAGCCACCGTCCACTTACCGTCCACCTCAATTGGGCTGGGGAATGTGCCATTATCTGGCTCTGGCCTTGCCCCGGAGCCGCCGTCCGCTCGCTGCCCCCTCTCCCTTAAGCGTTACGCATCGCCCCATTTCCCCTCCTTCAGAGGCCCTGTCCCTTAAACTCCCTGCTTCCTCCCCCATGACCGCCTCTTTCATCATCCCGCAGCCACAATCTTGCCTTCCTCCTGCGGCTGGCTGCCAGGGAAGGCAAGCCAGGGCTGAGCCGTCGCCACTGGGCTCCCCGCCAGCCCATATCTCGCTCTCCCCCCTTGTCGTGAGATGCCTGCAGTCGCCGCATCTTTTTTTCGGTGTGGCTGGATGGTTCTTGCGCCATAAAAGACACGGCAGCTGCAGGCTTCTTGCAGCGAAAATTATCGACCTCCGGCTCTGCTCCACTTCTCGAACGCGCCTCTTCTCGAACGCACCCTGCTGCCGCTGCACCGGAGAGACTTGCCTGGGCAAGTCTTTTTTCGGTGCGGCTGGATGTCCCTCTGACATAGCGGCAGCAGGCAATGGGTTGAGCATGCGCAGCTGGCACATAGAACAGGATGCTGGCGGCACGTTCAAGAAGCGGAGCGGAGGTCGGTAATTTTTGCTGGATGCTTTTTGCGCCAAAAAAGATGCGGTGGCTGCAGGCTTCTTACAGTGGGCAAGTCCCTTTGGTGCAGCGGTAGCAGGGCGCATTCGAGAAGCGTTCGAGAAGTGGAGTGGAGCCAGAGGTTGGTAATTTTCACTGCAAGACGCCTGCAGCTGCCACATCTTTTTCAGCGCAAGAAGCGTCTAGCCACACCGAAAAAAAGATGCGGCGGCTGCAGGCATCTTGCAACAAGGGGGGCGAGTGAGATGCAGGCTGGCGGGGAGTCCAGCAGCGACGGCTCAGCCCTGGCTTGTGAGGGCTTGCCTTCTCCTCCACAATAAATTTTAGGTTTGTGGTGGCAATGATCAAGTCGGTGGTCCCTCTTGTTTCAGGGATCCATGGAACAGCAGGTGAGTCTCCCTCCAGTAACATCTCCCACTGCACAAGAGAGCAATGGACATAAAACAGGCCCTGTGGCACATGCCATGCAGTCCTTCAACCCTTTGCCATCCTAAAAACCCCAAATGCTGCCTCAGACCCATGAGTCAGTGCTGTTAGTAGTGCCTTCCCATGGCTCTCCAAGGTTTCTGGAAACTTTGGATTGAACTTGGAGCCTTCTGTGTACCAGGTGATTGGGAACTGCATCCCATTCTCTATC
>QLTV01003259.1:25701-41976 GCA_003457575.1 Thermophis baileyi
TGTGACCGGAGAACAATCGGCAACCAGTGCAGCTCGCGGAGTATAGGTGTAATATGGGTGTACCTAGGTGCCCCCACGACGGCTCGCGCGGCCGCATTCTGGACCAATTGTAGTCTCTGAACAGTCTTCAGGGGTAGCCCCATGTAGAGTGCGTTGCAATAATCTAACCGTGAGGTGACAAGGGCATGGGTGACTGTGAGGAGAGCCTCCTGATCCAAGTAGGGTCGCAATTGGTGCACCAGGCGAACCTGTGCAAAGGTCCCCCTGCCAAATGTTGCTCTAATTTTAGCTGTGAGTCTAGGAGGACACCCAAATTGCGAGCCCGTTCTGAGGGGGACAGTTTTTCCCCCCCAGAACCAAGGATGGACAGTCGACATAGTCTTTGGGAGCCAATACCCACAGCCACTCGGTCTTGTCTGGGTTAGGGTTATGACAGTTGCAGTGTGAGATCCCCTTTTGCGATCTTCTTACAAGCAAAGTCAAAGGGGAAACCAGATTCACTTAACAACTGTGTTACTAACTTAACGGCAGCAAGAAAGGCCGTAAAACGGGGTAAAATTCACTTATCTCGCTCCGCAACAAAAATTTTCTGCTCAATTGTGGTTGTAAGTCAAGGACCACCTGTATATACGGCACGGGTAGGATTGTCTGGCAACCCCTGCAAAACTAACCCAGGTTTTAGCTCGCAAAAGCAGCATCACCTTGTGGTTCCCTTTCCAGCGGCAGCACCAGGATACTCTCCGCAGAGAGGTACCAGGAACCATGCCTTGCTCGAGGCCGCCGGACCAAGCCATGTGGCGATCAACGCCATCTCGGCCAACATGGAATCCTGCAGCAGCCGCACAGCCGCCCTTAAGAAGCAGCCCAGCCACATGGAAGCTGCACACTTCGGAGACCTGGGTGAGCCTGGTTCCTTTTTTATCAGATAACCTTTATTGTCATTTGTTGTTGTTTTTTCCTGTGGACACACTGGCACACATTAAAAATGAAATTCTGTGGCCTCCTCTCAAAAGGGTACACATACATAACGCACAGATATGCTACATACATATATAAGTAATATACTTAAAACAGGGGCGTCAAACTCGATTTCATCGAGGGCCGCATCAGGGTTGTGTTTGACCTTGGGGGACCGGGGTGGGCGTGGCCAGCTCGATGTCACGCATGTCGGGGATGTCTTTGGTGGCCCGAGCGCTCTGCCAGTGAAAACGGGCTCCCGAGCTCTGTTTCCGGCTGCGACGGCCTCCTGCAACCCTCTGCCAGCGAAAACGGAGCTTTGGGGGGGCCGTGCGTGGCCCTCCCGAGCTCCGTTTCTGGCTGCGACAGCCTCCTGCAACCTTCTGCCAGCGAAAACGGAGCTTTGGGGGGGGGCGCAGCATGCGGCCCTCCTGAGCTCCGTTTTCGCTGGCAGAAGCACCGCAGGCCGGTCCTTCGCTGTTTCCAGGGCAGCCCCACGGGTCTGATCTAAGCACCCCTGCGGGCCGAATCTGGCCCCCGGGCCTTGAGTTTGACACCCCTGACTTAAAACCTAAACATATAAATATTAATTGCTGGCCATCTTGAATACATAGTGGAAAGAGGAAGCTTGAGAGTTCACAAGGTTGATGCTACATGGAACAGAACTCTGGCTGAATTTGGATGTTCTGCTTCGGATACCAGGGAGCCTCCTCCCAGAAGGTAACAAGGAAAACAGGTCATGTAGCATCGCAGACAATCCTGCCGATTTTGCTCAAGCATCTCTTATGTGCCATGTCCTGGATAGAAGGGAGAGAACTACCAATAATCTTATCTACTGTCCTCACCACTCTGCACTGCCTTCCTGTCCGAAGGAGGAATGCTTCCAAACCTGTTCTGACCTAGGCTTCCTGATAAATCATAAAACACAAACGTAGTCCCCAAAACCTCTTTTTTTATTTCAACGGCTGTAAATTATGTTCATTCCCAGCCGTAATAAGTCCCAAACAATGTTAATTAGTCTGACAGAAGTCTGCCACAGTCTTTCGGAAGAAGGCTGATAAGCACCAACCTTTATCTCTCTTGACACGCTGCCAAAGACTAATTGGCAAGTAGCTTTCCAAGGCCAAACGGAGCACGGGAGTCAGAACTGAGCTGCTGAGTTACACTGAACAGAAATGAACGCTCACATCCATTTGCTCCTCTTTTATGTCCTATGGGAGGGGCCAATCATCTCCAAGCCTTACTCCCGAGTAGCCCTTTTCCTTCGTAACTGTTCTTGCCTTCTGGCAGCTCTGCGCATGCGCGCATAGTGAACAGGCTCCCCCTGTTCCTCTGCCTCGCTCATGTCAGCCTCTGGAGGCTCTGGAGTCAGCACAGAACTCCCAGATGGCCCAGGCTGGATCTCTGCCTCTGACACCAAGCCTTCTCCAGACTCCAGGACTGGCCCATGTTCCTCCCCAGCCTCCTCGCTGTCTGACTCTGCTGCTAGCTCCGCAGGCCACTGGCGGACCACAACAAAACCAGACTGTAATGCAATACGACAGGATGCTCTCGATCGTCCCTCTATAGAAAGTGGTGAGGACAGGGGGAGGAAGATGTACTTTTCTCATGCACAAAATGAAGGCGCTGCTGTGCCCGCTTCACCAGTGTCTCGCTGTTGACAATGTCTAGCTGGGTCCAAAGACCTCGTGAGCATGTTGAGAGACCTAAAATATCCTTGATAGGTAGCTGAAAGGAAGTGATGGATTGATTGATTCAGTTTAGTCAAGTAATTAAAGCACTGGACTAGAAACCAGGAGACAGTGAGTTCTAGTCTCCCTCTAGATGTGCTAGCCGGCTGGGTGACTTTGGGCCAATCATCTGGAGACTGAGAGTTGTAGTCCCAGGTTCGGCATGAAAGCCATCTGGGTGACTTTGGGCCAATCACTAGGAGACAGAGAGTTCTAGTCCCGTTTTAGGCATAAAAGCTGCCTGGGTGAATCATTAGGAGATTGTGATGTCTAGTCCCACTTTAGGCTTGAAAGCCAGCTGGGTAACCATGAGCCAATCACCAGGAGAGGGTGAGTTCTAGTCCCAGCTCAGGCATGACAGCCAGACTTTTGGTCAATCATTTGACCAAGCATTTTACAACCTTTATAACTTACAACTATAGTAGGAAGCCTCCGCAACCCGAGGACTACCTGTTTAAAAAGAGGCAAATCAGATTGTTCCCGAGAAAGAGACCCTCCCCGCCCTCCGCTTAAATCAATTCAAGGCAGATATGAGAAGTGCCGGGGCAGCCTCCTCACTAGCAGCCTCGCTGACCACCTTTGAGCTTGCCTCCGCTCCGCTCTCTTGCCCTTGGATCAGTTGGGGGAAGGCAGCTGTTCTTCATCAGTGGGGATCTGCTGCCTCTCAACACCACTGCCTGACTGCAGCCAGTCCTCTCCCCTGTTTGTGAGGGAAGGCAGCTCCCCGTCCAGTCGACCACCGACCCCGATGTGGGTGGGGCCTGGGAGAGCATCGTCCTCAGCTCCTGGACGCTCCAGACATTCCAGGGGAGACGCGCTGTCCTCGTGGGATGGTCCTGGTTCCAGCTCCTCCGAACTGATGATGGGGCCGTGATGGAGATATTTTATAGGGTGCCTCTCTCCAAACCCGGAGAACTTCTCTGTTGTGGCCTGTCGGCCACTGGCCCCTCCAGCAGCCGAATCAGAGGAGGAGGAGGCATGGGAGTCAGGGTCAGCATCAAGGCAACCTGAGAGCTCCAAGGGGGAAGAGGGAATGGAGCTGTCTCTCAGAGGCGGAGCCTGGGCCGTCCGTCTGCCCTCAGATGGAGAGTCAACAGCCCCCAGGTCTGGAGGTAGCTGATGAGGAAGAGGAGGAACAGCTGGGTCCAGTGCCTGATGCACGGATGTGCAGAGGAGAGGAGAGCAGTGGAAATCTATGGCACGGTCCTTGGGACGGAAGAGCCACTGCTGCTAGCGAAGCCCCCCCACCCTGGCTCTGGGGATAAAAGGCAGGGGGAGGAGATGAATAGATGTGGCAGACAACTATTCATCTCCATGTCGGACAGACTTGTTAGCCTGCTGAGAGAGAGAGAAACTTTTTGCGGGGGCTGCCGGCGCTCCTAATAAAGGAATCTTTGAGTTAACTTCAGAGGGTTTGTCGTGTTTGGGGAGCTGGGTCAGAACAGTCTCTCCCCAGCATCCCCCTCCTCACTTTCTCTCTCTCCCTCTGCTTCTTCTAGGCCGCTCCTGCCTGGATTACCAAGCTCAAGAAACCAAGTCAAGCCTCTCCAAGACGTTGGCGCAAGTCCTATGCGACCCTGTGGCCCTCCCGTACTTCACCCAGTATATGGAGCTCCACCGCATGGAACACTTGGTCCGATTTTGGCTGGAAGCCGAGACTTTCTGCTCCACCACCTGGTCCCGCATCAGAGCACACAGCTTGAACACGGTGAAGCACAGCTCCTTGGCCGAGCCGGTGTCCCCTTGCCTGCGGCAACAGCAGGACCCTCCTGGGTTTCCCCCCTTCGGCGAGTCGCTCAACGGAGGACTGGACGACTGGTATCCCGCCGAACCCTCTTTGGCACGTTTGAACCGGTCAACTTTGACTCTTCGGAACCATTTGCTGCTTGGCCAAGGCGGTGACAAACCCCGTTTGGGGTTGATTCCATCAGAAGACGAGGACTGTCCTGTTCTGGGTGACCCTCAAGATGCTTCCATGGTCTCAGCGTCCAGTAGAAATAGCCCTTCCTTTGCACTAAAGGACTTGTCAGGAAAACTCATGAAAAGTAAGCCCGGTCCACAGTCTCTCCAAGTACAGGTAGTCCTCGACTTACAACAGTTCACTTAGTGATCGCACAAAGCTGTGACGGTGGTAAAATAAGTTATCACCTGGCCCGGTCTGTTCACCACTTGCTTACTCTCTTGTAATCCCTTCCTCTCCAATTTCCACACTCCGTGATGGGAACAAAAAGTTACAACGGCACTGGAAAAAGTGACTTATGATCGTTTGTCAGACTTACGACCCTTGTAGCATCTCCATGGTCACGGGATTTACCATATTTTTCGGAGTATAAGATGCACCTTTCCCCCCCCTAAAAGAGGGTGGAAATGTTGGTGTGTCTTATACACCAAATACAGCCATTTTTGGCCTCCCGAAGCCCCGCCCCCGCGTCCCATTTTTTGCAAAAAATGGGCCCATTTTTCACAAAAACAGGGTGTGCAGAGGGTTTGGGAGGCCTGCAGAGTGCTCCTGGGGGCTGGGAGAAGGCAAAAACTTTTTTTTCTTACTTACCTCTTCGAAATCTTGGTGCATCTTATGCACCGGTGCGTCTTATAGTCCGAAAAATATGGTACATTCGGAGCTTGACAATTGACTCACATTTATGACGTTTGCACTGTCCCACGGTCATTTGATCACCTTTTAACGGCAAAGCCGTTAAGACCTGGCTTTTCCGGCAGGCCTGGGGCCAATAGTGGTTCTGATTGGCCCATGCATGGTTGTGTGAATGTTTTATTTTAAATATGGATGGTGGTGGTGTTTTTTAAAATTGTTTTTATATGTTTTATTTTTTACATGATGTAAGCCGCCCAGAGTCCTTCGGGAGTTGGGCGGCATATAAATTTTATAAATTAAATTAAATTAAATTAAATTTTATGACTTTCTGTCAAGCAAAGTCAATGGGAAAGCCAGATTCACTTAACAACTGTAACAACCACAGGGATTCACTTAACAACTGCGGCAAGAAAAGTTGTCAAATGGGGCAGAATTCACTTAACAAAATTCTCACTTAGCAACATAAATTTTGGGCTCAATTGCAGTCGTAAGTCGAGGACTACCTGTAGTTTCCAGGGTCATCCTCATTTAAGGACCTACAGGTTGTCCTCAACGTACGACCACAATTGAGCCCAACATTTCTGTCACTAAGTGAAATGTTTGTTAAGTGAGTTTGCCCCATTTTACAACCTTTCTTGCCACAGTTGTTAAGGGGATCACTGCCGTTGTTAAATTAGTCACACGGTTGTTAAGTGAATCTGGCTTCCCCATTGACTTTGCTTGTCAGAAGGTCGCAAGAGGGGAACATGTGACACTGCAACGGTCATAAATGTGAGTCAGTTGCCAAGCATCCGAATGTTGATCACGTGACCAGAGGGAGGCTTCAACGGACGTAAGTGTGAAAAACGGCCCTAAGTCACTTTTTTTTCAGGGCCGTTGTAACTTGGAACTGTCACTAAATGAACTGTTGTAAGTCGAGGACTACCTCAACACGGGGGTACAAGTATGGGCCTATGAACATAGTTTCAGTCCTTCAGGAGAAAAAGTTAGATTAAAGTGTTACTTGTCAACCTTGGGTATTTAAGATGGATGGACTTCAACTCCCAGAATTCCCCAGCATAGCATAGCATAGCATAGCAGAATTCTGGGAGTTGAAGTCCACCCATCTTAAAGTTCCCACGGTTGAGAAACTTCGAGTTAAAACGTAAGATTTGCTTGCTAAATTGTAACCAGTCTTGCTGACTGACCTGAGTTTACATTAAACCCACAATCCCTGGTTTGTTTGCAACCAAGCTTCAATATCCAGGATTGCAAACTGGAGAAGGAAGAAATTTCGGCTTCAAAGAGGCGTTTGTGCTGTGCATGTAATCCTAAATCTCAATTTAGTCACCGGAGTACAGCTGAGATAGTTCTTCATTAATCCCTTCTTCCGGTTCACGCTGTTCAGTGTTCACAATTTTGTTGTTGTTATTAATTTGTTAAACGTAACAGGGTGTCTCTACTTTGCTTTGCAAAGCTCAGCTAAAAAGTTTATAAGTAAAGGAAGATTTGTAGCATGAAGGGTAGTTCCTGTTTTGAAAACATGTACAGAAAGTCCTCGACTGATGACCACAATTGAGCCCAAAATTTCTGTTGCTAAGCGAGACAGTTAAGTGAGTTTTGCCACGTTTTATGACCTTTCTTGCCACCGTTGTTAAGTCAGCCGCTGCTGCTGTTCATTTAGTAACAGGGTTTTGTTAAGTGAATCTGGCTTCCTCGTTGACTTTGCTTGTCAGAAGTTCGCAAAAGGAGATCACACGATCCCGGAACACTGCGGGCGTCATAAATATGAGTCAGTTGCCAAAAGTCTGAATTTTACTGCCATTGTAACTTTCAACGGCCAGTAAATGAACTGTTGTAAGTCGAGGACTACCTGTATACATTGTCCCGTGTCTATCTGGTTTGTGTTCCCATCAGGAAGTGTGGAAATTGGAGAGGAAGGGATTGTAAGAGAGTAAGCAAGTGATGAACAGACCGGGCCATGTGATAACTTATTTTACCACTGTCACGACTTTATGGGTTCAATTATGGGGTGCAATTTTGGGCGCAATTGCAGGCTCGATTTACAGTCGTAAGTCGAGGACTACCTGTAACTTTTCAAGAGGGGAGGAAGACCCGTTTCTGAAAGGCCCCGGGTTTCAAAAACGATCACTTATTTCTGGGGCAAAGGAGATTTCCTTTTCACCAACTAAGATCCCTGGTTCAGTTTACCTCTTAGGTGGAATTGTGCAATTCTTCCTTCCTTCTCGAAAACAAAATTTAACCTCCGATTACTCACTGCGGAAGTTTTTGCAAACTGATGAACCGCTTCCCCTCCTTCCCAACTCCCACTGCAACCTCAGACGAACCCCTCCTTTGCGTATCCACTGTCCCCTTTTCTCTCTCTTCCCCCTCCCAGGTATTGAACGGGACGCAGTGACCATTTTTACCAAATATATCTCACCCGATGCTGCTAAACCAATACCCATTACAGAGCTGATGAGAAATGACATTGTGGGTAAGACGTCGCGCTCCCAAACCGTCTCGGCAGGATAACAGACTTTGGGGAGATGGGGCTGGAAGGGAGACACATCTGCCCCCCCCCCCTGGTTTCAAACTCTGCTCTGTATCTGCAGGCTGTATCTTCTATCTTTTCCTTTGCCATAAACTCTTGACACTTAACGGGAATATCTTTTGGGTGAATTTTCAGCCAAAATCTGCGGGGAAGATGGACAGGTGGACCCCAACTGCTTCGTCATGGCACAGTCGGTGGTGTTTAACGCCATGGAACAAGAGTAAGTCGGCTCTGTTGCTTCAACCAGATTAAACCTTGTGTGCTCCCCTTCCTAGATTTGACTTGAGGGGCTCCTTGGTGCTCTCTGAGCTTGGTGGTTTTCTTGCAGACGTTTCATGACCCAGCTACGTAATACCATCAGTGCTGGAAAGGAGTTTGCTCTCATTTTAAATACTAATGCCTTGCCCTGTCAGTGTTAGTGGGCATGTTTTCTTCTTAATGGTTCCTGTTGTTTACTGTTTGTTTGATTGTTTGTCTGAGTTGTTGGTTCCTTGATTGGGGTATCGTTTATTGCTTGATTGTCGATCTAGTCTTGGGGTTAATCTCTGCTCATCTGGGCGTTGATTGCTGATGAAGAGGTATTTTCCTCATGTTTGTTTCCTTTTTGGTTTTTTGATTGTCTCTCTTGAATGGTGTGTAAATGTTGTTAATCTCTACATGTCTGTTGATGACTGATTTGTCTGAGTGCCAGGTCCCAAAGGTGCTTTTCTCAAGCTTTCTGGGTTTTTTCTTGGAAGATGTTTTGCCATTTGTCAGAAATGGTGTAGGGTCTCCTGCTTGAGCGGGGGGGGGGACTAGATTTCCTCCAGGGCTCCAACTCTGTTAATCTGTTAAGATCTTTAACCCCTCTTTCAAACCAGCAGTCCTCTCTGTCCAAAATGTGGACTTTGCTGTCTTCAAAAGAGTGGCCTTTGACTTTCAAATGCAGATGGACGGCTGAACCTTGTTCTGATGGGTTTGTTCTCCTATGTTGCGCCATGCATTTATGAAGTGCCAGGCTTCCAGATATTCTTTTTTAAAAAAAATAAATTGTATTAATTTTCTATTTATTACATTTGTTAGTGCTTAATAAACATCGTGTTGTCTGGGTATTTGCTTAACAATACAGATTACATTCTTAATCTCCACCCCATTTTTTCCAACCACTGGTAAAATAAGTTCCATCTTTGATAATATTCTGTGTCGTCTTTCTGTTTGATTTTCAATGTAAGTCTATCCATTTCTGCACAGTCTAATATCTTCTTCATTATCTCTTCGTCTTGCAGTGTTTCTTCATTTTTCCAATATTCTGCAAAAATAATCCTCGCTGCTCTTAATGTAATATGTAATATTAAATACATACTTTTCTTATCAAGTTTTTCTGATATCATCCCTAGGCTTCCAGATATTCTATGGTGTTTTTGCACTTAGTTTGGTCTACGATGCTCACAGTTTCCCATACGACCATAATGGGCAGGAACCACGACGGTCGTATGTTGAGGATTATCTGTAGCAAGAAAGTTCTGAATCCTTTGCTGGAACAATGTTCAAAAGCACCTAATATACCAACTAAATCATTTTCCCAATCTGATTTCTGTTCACTTTGGCACCAAAGAGAGATCCAACCTAAAATTAAGGAGAAATTTCCTGACAGTGAGAACGATTAATCAGTGCAACAGCTTCCTTCCAGAAGTTGTTGGTGCTCCAACACTGGAAGTTTTCAAGAAGAGATTGGACAGCCGTTTGTCTGGAATGCTATAAGGTTTCCTGCTTGAGCACGGGGTTGGACTAGAAGACCTCCAGGGTCCCTTCCAGCACTTTGTGTCTAAGATACTGTGTGACTATGGAGATTCCCAAGTCATCCAGGTCATGGTTGTCCCAAAGGTGCTTTTTTTCAAGAGGCAACTGGACTTTCTTGTTTTTTCTTTAAAGACGTTTCGCTTCTCATCTGAGAAGCTTCTTCAGAGCCTCCCGATGCCTCCGTGGGGGCTGTTTTTGGCCGGCAGAGTGCTGCAGGAGGCCGGGCAGGCCAAAAACGGGCCACGAGGGGGCTGCATGAGGCCAGTTTTGGCTGGCAGAGGTACTGTGGGCTGGTCCTTTGATATTTCCAGGCCGGCCCATGGGCCGGATTTAAGCAGGCCAGATCCTGCCCGTGGGCCTTGAGTTTGACACTCCTGCTATAGGGTTTCGTGTTTGAACAGGAGGTTGGCCTAGAACTTTGATGGCGAACCTATGGCACGTATGCCACAGGTGGCACGTAGAGCCCTCTCTGCGGGCATGCGAGCCGTCGCCCCAGCTCAGCTCCACCGCGCATGCGCACACGCCTCCCGCTGGCCAGCTGGTTTTCAGGTCTCTGCCACGCATGCGCGGGGGCGGGGCGCATGCGGGAGATGCGTGTGCATGTGCAGGGGGTGGGGCGCATGGGGGGGTGTTGCGCGCATGAACGGGGCGGGGGGAGCGCGCACATGCACGGGTGGGGAGCATGGGGGAGTGCGTGCATGCATGGGGGGTTGCAGGGGGTACACGGGGCGCGCGGGGAGTTGCGCGCGCATTGCATTATGGGTGCTCGCCCTCTTGTCACATGATGAGGGTGCGCACCCATAATGAAATGTGCACGCGACCCCCCCATACACCCCGTGCATGCGCACGTGACCCCCCGTGATACCCCCGCTTCCGCGCATGTGCCCACAATCCCCCATGCGCCCCGCCCTGTGCATGCACGTGTGACCCCCCTGCGCTCCCCCATCGCCCTACGTATGTACGCGTGACCCCAGCATGCGCCCCACCCCACACATGCGCGCGCATCTCCCGCATGCGCCGCACCCCCCCGCGCATGTGCGGCAGAGACCCCAAAACCAACTGGCTGGCAGGAGGCGCGCGCACATACGTGGTAGAGCTGAGCTGGGGCGACGGCTCGCGTGCCCGCAGAGAGGGCTGTGCATGCCAGGTGTGCCATAGGTTCGCCATCCCGGGCCTAGAAGATCTCCAAGGTCCCTCCCATCATTCGGTAATTCTTGGAAAGGAGGAGCTGAATTCCCGGCTTCTGCTGGGCAAATGACCCTCTTTTCTTCTCTCGCAGGCACTTTAGCGAATTCCTGCGAAGCCATCACTTCTGCAAATACCAGATCGAGGTGCTGACCAGCGGGACCGTCTACCTAGCCGATATCCTCTTCTGCGAATCGGCCCTTTTTTACTTCTCAGAGGTGAGGCGAGGGGTTGCTTTCCTTCTTGGCAAAACCCGGGAGATTTGATTTTCTTTCTTTTCCATTTGCACGCCACCCACCTCACACCCAAACTGACTCTGGGCGGCTTGATTCAGCGCCTCCCGTTCGTGACAATCCGGGTTTGTGGCGTTTGTCTTCCTAACAGCCCTGTAAGGAAGGCAACTGTCATCCCTACTTTACGGGAAGGAAATAAACCTCGATTGTGTGTGTCAAAAAGCTCAGGGTTAGTTGCGAAAGCAAACTTCACAACTTTACACACGCTCCGAAAATGTTTTTTTTCTTCCCCGTTCCTTCGCTCTCCAAAAAGATCAGGGGTGTCTAACCTTGGCAACTTTAAGCCTTGTGGACTTCAACTCCCAGAATTCTGGGAGTTGAATGGTTGGCTGGATAATTCTAGGAGGTGAAGTCCACAGGTCAAATTGGAAATAGACAAATTGGATAGGTCTTGAAATTGTCAAATTGGATAGTCCATAGGTCTTGAAATTGACAAATTGGACAATTGGATATTGTAGTCCTTGACTTACAACAGCTCGTTTAGTGACTGTTCGAAGTTACAACGGCCCCAAAACCAAGTGACTTATGGCCGTTTTTCACCCTTAACGACCGTTGCAGCGTCCTCGCAGTCACGTGATCCAAATTCAGACGCTTGTCAACCGACTCATATTTATGACGGTTGCAGCGTCCCGGAGGGTGGGGGTGTCACGCGATCCCCTTTGACAAGCCAAGTCAACGGGGAGGCCGGATTCACTTAACAACTGGGTGACTAACTTAACAATGGCAGTGATTCACTTAACAACCGCGGCGAGAAAGGTCGTAAAATGGGGCAAGAGTCACTTAGCAAACACGTCCCACTCAGCAGCAGAAATTTCCGGGGCTCAATTGTGGTCGTAAGTTGAGGACTGCCTCTATTAGACAGTTCTCTCAGCACCAGGGCTTTGCGCACCTTGGCGTTGAGCTGAAAAACATTTCGTTCTCTGCTCACTGCTGAATCTTTTATGCCCGGCTGGGGGTGCGAAAACACCGTGCTGAATTTAACAAAAGCAGAATTGTATTTTCGCAGCTGTGAAGAAGTCTGGCGAATTGTCAAATTGTATTTATAGCAAAAAAAAAAAAAGCGCCACCCGTTGGCAAAAACCGTGTGCTTCTCTTCCCCAAAAGATTTTATTTTCTGCATAAGGTGTTGGTTTGTGTTGGTTGCTGGTTGTGAAACCTGCCCCTTTGTTGCACAGTCTGTGGCGTTTTCATTGGTGTGTCCTTTTTCTTTGACGTGTAACCAAGAGAGTCACTCGATCTGCGAGCTTTTCACGATTGAATCTTTTATTCAGGAGCTTAATGTAAAACATTCTCAAGGAAGCTTTTTGGTGTTGTTTTTTTTAAGATAAGGGTAATGATTCGTGAGGACTTTTTCCTTCCCTTCCCCTGCTTCTTTCCTTTCTTTTTCTTCCTTTTTTCCCCTTTCCTTTTTTCCTTTTCCTTTCACTGTTCATCTCCCTTCCTTCCCTCTTTCCTTTTCTTCCCTCTTTCCCTTTCCTTTTACCTACCCATCCATCCATCCATCCATCCATCCATCCTTTTTTCCCTTTCCCTTCCCTCCTCCTTTCTCTCTACTTCTCTTTTCCTTCCTTTCCTTTCCCTTCACTTTCCTCTTTCTCCTTCCTTCCTTCTTTCCTTTCTTCTTTCCTTGTTTCCTTCCTTCCCTCTGACTTCCCCATTTCCTTGTTTCCCCTTCCCTTCCAACATTTTCCTTCCTTTCCTTTCCCTTCCCTTCAAACATTTTATTTTATTTTATTTTTATATTTTTTTTATTTTATTATTTTATTTTATTTTCCTTTCCTTTCCTTTCCTTTCCTTTCCTTTCCTTTCCTTTCCTTTCTCCTTCCTTTCCTTCCCTTTCCTCTCCTCTCCTTTCTCCTTCCTTTCCTCCCCTTTCCTCTCCTCTCCTTTCTCCTTCCTTTCCTTCCTCCACTCCTTCCTTTTCTTTTTCCCTTTCTCATCCCTTTCCCTTTTCCCACCTAGAGTGAATTTTTGCACTTCAAGGAGGAACTCTTGCGCTCACCTTCTCCTGTTTGTCTTTGCCAGTTCATGGAGAAAGAAGACGTGGTGAATATCCTGCAGTTCTGGCTGGCCGCAGACAATTTCCAGTCCCAGCTGGCAGCCAAGGAAGGCCAGTACGACGGGCAGGAGGCCCAGAACGATGCCATGATTTTGTACGATAAGTGAGCCTCATTCTTACACCTCTCTTTCTCCCCACCTCACCCGGCACCCCTAGTTTTCATCTTGACTAGCCTTGGCGAGGGGCAGGGTCAGACCCAGCGTCTCAATAGTCCTGTGATCCCCTTCTGCGACCTTCTGGACAATCAAAGCCCTGGGGGAAGCCAGATTCACTTAACAACTGTGTGACTCACTTAACAACTGCAGTGATTCATTTAACAACCGAGGCAAAAAAGAAATTTAAAATGGGGCCAATTGAAATTGTAAAACAGGGCAAAATCCACTTAACCACTGTCTCGCTTAGCGGCAGAATAGCAATAGCAATAGCACTTAGACTTATATACCGCTTCATAGTGCTTTACAGCCCTCTCTAAGCGGTTCACAGAGTTAGCATATTGCCCCCAACAATCTGGGTCCTCATTTTACCCACCTCGGAAGGATGGAAGGCTGAGTCAACCTTGAGCCGGTGAGATTTGAACCGCTGAACTGCAGCTAGCAGTCAGCTGAAGTAGCCTGCAGTGCTGCACTCTAACCACTGCGCCACCTCGCCACCCAAATGTTGGGTTCAGTTGCCAGAGGGCTGGGGGAGGGGGTCACTGTTTCACTCACCCCTCCCCTCCCCTCCCCACACCTGTGCCCCACTCACTCATTCACTCTCACTCATTCACTCACTCATTCACTCAATCACTCACACAAGTAACTTTGGTTGAGCGAGTTTATTAATGTTCCCCAGCAATTCCCTTCACCCAGCCTCAGAACTGTCCCAACTAAGTCCAGCCACAAGCAGGCCAAAATCAGTGCACAAAGCAATGGGCCAGTAGTCCATACAATAATTCAAAGTTGCTCAAACAAATAAGTCCACCAAACAAACTTAAATCCACCAGGCAAAACTTAAATACACACACACACACACACACACACACACACACACACACACACACACACACGAGAGCTCGATTGGCAAGAGACGTTCAGAGTCTCTCTTGAGTAATCTGGCTGATCTCTGTTGCTCCTGCCTTTTCTCTGCCCCGCGTGCTCTTGGATCAGGTGCAGAAGGCAGTTCCTCCTCCTCTTCATTGGCCATCTGCCCCTGCCAGCTTTCTCCAGCTGAAGCCTCCTCCAAATCTCTTTCGGCCAGCCGGCTGCCGTTCAGAGCCATCAATCAACCCTGTTCCTGACGTGCCAGGAATGAGCTCATTCTCCCTTGAGCTGACCTCTGAGGAAGAATCAGGGGAGCCATCCAAGGGAGACATCACAATACCCATCTGTGATGTTTCCCTTGGATGACTCCGGCGGCCAGCTCGACGGAGGATGAGCTCATTCCTGGCACAGCTGGTAGAAAGAGATTTACAGGGGGCTTCAGCCGGAGAAAGCCTGCAGGGAGAGACGGCCAGCGAAGAGGAGGAAGAGCTGCCTTCTTCACCTGATCCGATAGCATGCAGGGCAGAGAAAAGGCAGGAGCAATGGAGATCAGCCAGATGACTCGGGAGGAAAGGGCCCCTCCCGTCTTGATGGGCTGCACCGGGAAGCTATTTATCACAGCAGGCGGAGGGAGACGTGGTTGATTCATGGCTGTGTGTTTACTCGCGCTTCCTGCTGGACTTTTGAGAGACTGACAAGCGAGCTCTCGTGGATGTACTTTCCGTTTGGCCTGGTAGCTTTTAAGTTGGTTTAGTGGACTTACTTGTGGGAGCAGCTTCGCATTTGTTTTATAATTGGCCATTGCCTGGTGGATTAATCTTGGCTTGCTTGTGGCTGGCTTTATTTGGGGCAGTTCTGAGGCCGGGTGACGAGAACTGCAGGGGAAGATCAATAAAACTCTCTATAAATCACACTGGCGTGTGTGAGGGATCTGGGTATGGAGACAGAGCAGGGCTGGGCTGTGGGGAGAATTCCGATGGCTCCTTGACGGGGATTGAGATGATTATTTTTTTAATGTCAAGAGTTTCTCAAACTCAGCATCTTTTTAGATGTGTGGATTTCA
Organism: Thermophis baileyi; assembly: GCA_003457575.1. Taxonomy (NCBI): domain Eukaryota; kingdom Metazoa; phylum Chordata; class Lepidosauria; order Squamata; family Dipsadidae; genus Thermophis; species Thermophis baileyi. The sequence goes on from QLTV01003259.1 coordinate 40,913, forward strand.
ATTCCCAGAATCTCCCAGCCAGCCTGCTTTAATCTTTAATGAGGACCCAGATTGTTGGGGGCAATATGCTAACTCTGTAAACCGCTTAGAGAGGGTTGTAAAGCACTATGAAGCGGTATATAAGTCTAAGTGCTATTGCTAAGTGCTATTGCTAATCTGGCTGGACTCCATCTCCCAGAATTCCCCAGCCAGCATGCTTTAAGAGGGGTGGACTTCCACTCCCAGAATTCCCCAGCCAGCATGCTTTAAGAGGGGTGGACTTTCACTCCCAGAATTCCCCAGCCAGCAATGCTTTAAGAGGGGTGGACTAGGGCAGCAAACCATCCCAGATTGACAAACGCCATCCCCCGAGGGGGCAAAACTCCAAAATTTGAGTCACCGGATGCTTGAAAAGAATGAACCCAAGTTATTTTCACCTTCGTTGCCTCCATCTTCCCGTTCTTTCTCTCTCTCTGCCTTCCTTCCCCCCCCCACTCCAAATAGGTACTTCTCTCTTCAGTCCACTCATCCTCTCGGCTTCGATGACTCCGTACGGTTGGAGATCGAGTCCAACATCTGCAGGGAAGGCGGACCCCTCCCCAACTGCTTCACCACTCCACTGCGACAGGCCTGGACCACCATGGAGAAGGTGAGGATGGACCCCCCCCCGGATCAGGGGGGAGCCCGGAAATAGTCCGACAGGACATTGAGGGATCTGGGTATGGAGACAGAGCAGGGCTGGGCTGTGGGGAGAATTCCGATGGCTCCTTGACGGGGATTGAGATGATTATTTTTTTAATGTCAAGAGTTTCTCAAACTCAGCATCTTTTTAGATGTGTGGATTTCAATTCCCAGAATCTCCCAGCCAGCATGCTTTAATCTTTAATGAGGACCCAGATTGTTGGGGGCAATATGCTAACTCTGTAAACCGCTTAGAGAGGGTTGTAAAGCACTATGAAGCGGTATATAAGTCTAAGTGCTATTGCTAAGTGCTATTGCTAATCTGGCTGGACTCCAAATATAAACCACGTTCACACAAACGTGGCTTAACCCGCGAATCACGGGGAAAAAATGCTCTTAGGATA
>QLTV01003259.1:92893-110249 GCA_003457575.1 Thermophis baileyi
CTCTCTCCTTGAAGAGCAAATGGGGGTGGGGAAGAGAAACCTTGCTGAATTCCATTCCATCCCATTCCCCCCCACCCACCTCTATCCCTCCCTCTCTCTCCCCCTCCCTCCCTCCCTGATTCCTTTTGGGCACCTGCAATCTTGTTGAGACAGGGAGCTTCTGGGCACTGTGTTCAAGATAAGGGAATGGTGTGCAGGTCTCTTAAAAGGTACCATTGCTTGACTGATCTAACACAGTAGGAGGTCTCTGGTCTTGCCTGTTAAGCATTTAAACCCGAGTCTAGAGTGTGCTAGAAAGCTAGAAGGAGAAAGTTGTGAGTTTTTTTTCCTCATCCCTACAAAGGAGTTGTTATTGTGGCCCATTCTTGTCTTTGGAACATGCAACCATGTTTCCTACTTAAGTTGCACACTCAAAGTGTTTGGTCCTGATTGTAAATTGTCCTTTTTACACCAGCTGTTCGCAACTTGACATATTCTCCTAAGGCTTTAGACTAGGGGTGTCCAACCTTGCCAACTTTAAGACCTGTGGACTTCAACTCCCAGGATTCCCAGTCACTTTAAACTGTCCTAGGGGGGTATTGGCAGTTGTAATTAGGAGTTGGGAAAGCTGTAGACCAGGTGGGGGGAAAAGGACTCCGAGCTTCTTCCAGGAATCTTAATCATCTTAAAGCTTTTAAGAAAAGAAAAAGAAAAAAAGGACCAGATCTGCTTGCTTCTCGTGACTGTTTACAAAATAAGAAAATGTGCTTGTACTTAAAACACTTTCTCCATCCTCTTTTCAGAAAACGGACTGGGAAGTGGCTATAAAGAGCATTAACAAAAAGAACTTGTCGAAATCGCAGCTCCTGCTTGGGAAGGAGATAAAAATTTTGAAGGTATTGTATATTGGCTGTTTTCTTCGAAACACAAAAGGCCTCCTTATGCTGTTGTGGGAGCTCACAAAATGGGGCGCTCCGACAATCACAGCAACCTAGCATTGTGTTGATACCTAGCAGAGCTTGCCTAGCCTGGGGAAAAAAATCAGTGTCTTTTTTTCCTACTTTCAGATTTCACGAGGCATAGTGACGTTTATTTATATTGACTATGTGTAGGTAGTCCTCGACTTACAACAGTTCATTTAGTGACCTGTTCAAGGTTACAACGGCATTGAAAAAAGTGACTTATGACCGGTCCTCATATTTATATTCATGTGATCAAAATTTGGATGCTTGGCAACTGGCTCAGATTTATGACGGTTGCAGAAACCCAGGGTCACGTGATCCCCTTTTTGCGACCTCCTGACAAGCAAAGTCAAGGGGGAAGCCAGATTCACTTAACAACCGTGTCACTAACTTGACCATTGCAGCGATTCACTTAACAACTGTGGCGAGAAAGCTCGTAAAATGGGGCAAAATTCACTGAACCAATGCTTTGCTTAGCAACACATTTTCAGCTCCGTTGTGGCTGTAAGTCGAGGACTGCCTGTGTACATAGACTTAACCTTCATTTGTTTTGCTTTTCCCTTTTACTCTATTCTCTCTTCAGTTTGGTTTGGAATTAGATGGATGAGGACTTCCGGAATGGTGCCGAACATTCGTAATTCTGTTGCCCTAGCTTTTCCTTTTTTTTTAATTTTTGTTCCAAGCAAAACGCTAAGCGAGGAAAAAGGAACAACCTGATTTATGTGTTGGAAGTTTCTGAATTAGAGATGCTTGGCCGATGACACGGATCTGGTAGCCGTGTAGAGGCTGATAGCACAAACCACAATACCTTTGCTTGCGCATAGTGCTTTTAATTTATTCTGGAGGATGCGGAATCCTTGCAAATTCCACAGACACAGATAGTAGGAATGTGTACAGTTCGGTGGTAAAGCATGCGTTTTGTATACAGGGAAATTCCCGGTTTAAGTCCCCTGCCTCTACTGTGAAAAAAAATTCAGGGTTCAGGAGAATGGAAATGCCCTTGATGGAGATCTACCAGTTGATGCTAATCCATTTCTAGTTAGATTGGAATAAGGATTGTGATGGTAGAAGTCCCTTCACTTTTTCTGAGTATCCATTGAGTACAAAGATAGAAGGAAGATGTTGACATTTTAAGAGAGTAACAGTGTTGAAAGGGACCTTGGCGGTCTTCTAGTCCAACCTCCTGTTCAGGCAGGAAACCCTATACCAGTGATGGCAAACCTTTTTTGGTTCACGTGCCAAAAGTGGGGGAGCAGGGGGGGGAGCGTGTGCGCGTGCCCACATCCATAATTCCATGTGCGGCCCCCCCCATGCATGCGCGCGTGACCCCCCCCCCTGCTCCCAGCACGCGATGGCACGCCCGTTTTTTGCTCTCCCCAGGCTTCAGAGCCTTTCTAGGAGCGTGGAGAGGACGAAAACAGCCTTCCCTCCCCCCCCGCCCAGGCCCTCCGTAGGCCAGAAATGGCCCGTTTCAAGTTGGGAAACGGGCCATTTCTGGCCTCGGGGTGTGTGTGTGTGGGGAAGGCCGTTTTCGCCCTCCCCAGGCTCCTAGAAAGGCTTGGGGAGAGCAAAAAACGGGCCTTCCCCACCCCCTCCGGAGGCTGGAAACAGCCTGTTTCCCGACTCCCAGTGGGCCCAGAAGGCCCGAAAATCAGACCTGAGCTCGCATGCCCACCGATATGGCTCCGTGTGCCACTTGTGGCACGTGTGCCATAGGTTCACCATCACGACCCTATACCATTCTGGACAAATGGCTGTCCAATCTCTTCTTTAAAACTTCCAGTGTTGGAGCATCCACAACTTGTTCCACTGTTAAATTGTTCTCACTATCAGGAATTTTCTCCTTAGTTCTAGGTTGGATTTCTTCTTGATAAGTTTCCATCCGTTACTTCTTGCCCTGCCTTCAGGCGCTTTGGAGAATAGCTCGACTCCCTCTTCTTCGTAGCAACCCCTCAGATATTGGAAGATGCTATCATGTCCCCCCGAGTCCTTCTTTTCTCTAGACAAGACATATGCCATTCCTGCACCTGTTCTTCACATGTCTAGTCCCCTAATAATTATTCTTTGCTGCTTTTCTCTGCAAGTGTCAACATCTTTATTGTGGTGACCAAAACCGGATACCAAAAAAAGATGTTGAGAATAGAAAGAGTCTAGAGGAGAGCAACAAAGACGACGAGGGGGCTGCGGGCTAAAACATAGGAAGAACAGTTGCAGGGATAAAAAATGAATTTTTGTACAGAACAGTTGCAGGAATTTTGAGCTGTCCTGTACTTGCTTGTGCACTGGCCCGAAGGCTTAAGAGCTCCTGATGGGAGTAGCATCTTTCTAGCCTGGAATAAGTGTACAGGAAGTCCTTGACTTATGACCGTAATGGAGCCTGTCTATGATAGTCGTAAAGTGAGACATCACACGACCAATCCAATTTTATGGCCTTTCAGGGGTTTTTTGCAGTGATCCTTAAGCCAAATTGTCATGGTCATTAAGTGAATCTGTGGTCGATAAGTGAACCCATTGTTAAGGGGCGTTTTTTTGCCCCAAACTGGAAGTAAACACTTGTTCTTGGCAAAAACATTTTAAATCGTGGTCATTGACCGTGGGATGCTGCAAACGGTTGTAAACACAGGCTGGTGGCTGAGCAGCCGAAATCAGGCCATGTGACTCGGGAGTCTGACAGAATTTCAGATTTCATACGTACTTTTCGGGGGATCCGTCATAACGTTGAACAGTCATTATGTGACCAATTACAGGTAGTCCTCAACTTACAACAGTTCATTTAGTGACCGTTCAAAGTTACAACGTCACTGAAAAAAGTGACTTATGACCATTTTTCCCCCAGTTGTGACCTTTGTAGCATGCCCATGGTCACCTGGTCAGAATTCAGACGTTTGGCAACTGGTTCCATACTTATGACCGTTGCTGTGTCCCAAGGTCATGCGACCCCCTTTTGTGACCTCCTCACAAGCAAAGTCAGTGGGGAAGCCAGATTCACTTAACAACCCGGTTACTAACTTATCAGCAGCAGTGATTCACTTAACAACTGAGGCAAGAAAGATCATAACATGGGGCAAGGCTCACTTAACAAATGTCTCGCTTAACCACAGAAATTTTGGGCTCAGTTGTGGTCGTAAGTCGAGGACTACCTGTATAAGTTGAGGACTACCTTTACAATGTGTGCATTCTGAGCTTGTGTTGCTTTTTTTTTTTTTTTTTTTTTTTTTTTTTTTTTTTTCCCCCCCTCCTGTTTATTTTTTTTTTGCGGTTGGCTTGGTTTTGGCATTATATGTTTGGTTAATCCAGTAATTGTGGTTTTATAAACCGTAGATTATGGCCCAGGTGAGCAGACCGCCTGCAGCCTCCAGGAACCTGTTTAGAGCATCCCAAGAGAATATTGCCAAAATGTGGCGGTAAAATGGCCAAATTCCAGAAATGTGTTTTTCGGGGGAAGGGGGTTCAGGTAGTCCTTGACTTACGACCCCCAAATTTCTGTTGCTAAGCAAGACAGTTAAGTGAGTTTTGCCCCATTTTACAACCTTACCATTGTTGTTAATCTCCTGGTGATTGGCCCAAAGTCACCCAGCCGGCTTTCATAGGTTAAAGTGGGACTAAAATTCATCGTCTCCTGGTGATTGGCCCAAAGTTACCCAACTGGCTTTTATATCTAAGGCAGAACTAGAACTCACAATCTCCTGGTGATTGGCCCAAAGTCACCCAGCCAACTTTTGTGCCTAAGGCGGGACTAGAACTCACTGTCTCCTGGTGGTTGGCCCTAAATCACCCAGACAGTTTTCATGGCTGAGGCGGGATTAGAACTCATCCTCTCCTGGTTTTTGGATTGGCCCAAAGTCACCCAGCCAGCTTTCTTACCTAGGACCAACTAGAACTCACAGTCTCCTGGTTTAGGCCAGCACCTTAACCACTAGACCAGTGATGGCTAACCTTTTTTTCCTCGTGTGCCGAAAACGCGTGCCCATGCGATAGCACGCGCATGCGTGCCCACACCCATAATGCAATGCCCCCCGTGCGCCCCCCGTGCATGCGCGTGACCCCTCCTGTGCTGCCCTGCCCTCCGCCTGCTCACGCGACCCCCCACTGTGCTCCCCCGTCCCCACGCATGCACGCACGACACCCCCCCCCGGCACCCCGTTTTGGGCGTAGCAGGCCTCCCTGAAGCCTCCAGAGGCCGGAAACGGCCCATTTCCGGACTTCCAGGAGGCCGGTTTTTCGCCCTCCCAGAGTCTCCGCGTGAGCCCTGTACTACTTACCTGGCATCCAAAATGGGCCGCGTGGAGACTCCGGGGAGGGGAGGGGCAGCGTGGGCGGGGCCAGCCGAAAATCAGCTGGCCGGCGCATGAGCTGACCTAGGGCAACGGTTCGCGTGCCCACAGAGATGGCTCCACGTGCCACGGGTTCGCCATCACGGCACTCGACCGAACGGCTTCTCTGACTTAGCTCACGCTGTTTCTGATGCTCTCAAATTTGGCATGCAGGAATTGTTCCTTTGACCCCTTTCTAACCCACACCCTTCCAGTGGCCTCTTAGGCTGCACTGAACCTTGGCTGCAATCTGCGTGGACCCCTCCCTCAAACTTGCCCAGTGTGATGTGGTGGGGCCTTGACTCCCACCCAGCCTGGCGAACATGAGAACTGAAGTCCAAGCAGGGGGCCCAAGCTTGAGGAAGGCCGAGCTAGCTAATTATTAGTTGATTTCCTTGTCTGTATAGGGGTGGGAACCATGGCCCTTTTAAGACTTGTGGACTTCAACTCCCAGAATTCCTGAGCCAGCTGTGCTGGCTCAGGAATTCTGGGAGTTGAAGTCTACAAGTCTTAAAAGGGCCATAGTTGCCTAGAGATGTGAAGGCCCGGAAAAAACCCGGAAAAATTCGGAAAAAAACCGGGTTTTCCCCGTTTTTTTCCTGAAGGCTTTTTTGTTTTGTTTTTTCCAAAAAATTGTGAAAATGGAAAAAAGAAAAAAAAACATTGTGGAATATTTTATTTTTATGTTATTAGTAAAATAATGTATGATATCAGATTATTCTAATTTCTGTGCACTGAGGACAAGCAATGATTCTGATTAAATGTCCATTGAAACTTAGTCCCACTCTCTTCTTAACACTTCCCCCATCTTCAATTCTTTTTGTGAGAATGGGGTTTTTATTTTTATTTTTATTTAATACTGTGGAGAGGAAATATGAAAAATTGTTACTTTTGGTTTTGAAAATTGTTTTGTGGAGGCTTTTTGGCTGTTCCACATAAACTAGTAAGCAGTTCAGGAGATTGTTGCTCCCTTTGTTACAAATAAATATTATAAAAAAGTAAATTCTGTTTGTGATAAGTGTTTGGCTACACTATATTTTTCATATGCTAGTTGTGATAATTTTATGCCAAGTCAAATTGTCCATAGTCATATTTTATGTTCCTAAAGTAACAGAATGACTTTCAATCTTAAAAAGACAAAAAAGTGCTAATGTACCGTAGCATTTTTTTCAATTTTTCCGAAAATTTCCATTTCCCCCCCAAAAAACCGGAAAAAACCCAGGTTTTTTTCCGAGCTTCAAAATTTCCAGAAATTTTACATCTCTATTAAGTTGCCCATCCCTGGTCTAGGAGCACACAGGTCTTCTGAACTTTTTATTCAGCTTATAATTCCATCCACGCTACCTCTGCAAACCTCATTTTTTTTTTCTTGCAGAAAGTTGTGGTCTGAGCATAAGCAAAAAAAAATTTAAATATTTTATGCTACAGTGAACATGTGACATCCTGTTTGACATTCAGATCTTCTTGCAGTGTCAATCTTATTAAAAGCCACAACCCGTCACTTGGTTCCCACCCGTCAATCAAATGTGGAAGTGTCAGGCAGGGACAGGGGCTGTTTTTGCCTGCTGTGCAGAATCAACAATTTGTTTTATTAAATTGATACGTTGCCCGTCTTACTGTTTTGAGTAACTCTGGGCGGCTCACAATAACGTAAAAGCATAGAGCAGTGGTTCTCAACCTGTGGGTCGCGACCCCTTTGGGGGTCGAACGACCATTTCACAGGGGTCGCCGCGCGCGTTAGCCCGCCATTTTGGTGCCACCGTCACTGCAGGAGTGAAAAGGTCCCGGTTCGGCCGTGCCTGCGGGTCGCCGGACAGCTGGTAGCCCGGACGCCGCCATTTGGGTTCTTCTACCTTCTGCGCATGCGCAGAATGCTTTGCGCATGCGCAGAGGGTAGAAGAACCCAAATGGCGGCGTCTGGGCGAAGTCTCCCGCTTCCGATGCTATCAGCTGTCCGGCGACCTGCAGGCAAGCCCGAACCCGGAGTATTTCGCCCCTGGTGCCACGCCGCCTTTGTCAACTCATCCCGCGCGGGGAGGGGGTTGCGGCGGGGGCGGGGGGGTCGCGGCGGCGGGGGGAGGGTCGCGGCATTAGAAAGGTTGAGAACCACTGGCATAGATGTAAAAGCATTAAAAACATTAACAACAATGAAGTGAAAGTAAATTTGGAGAAAATCTCTGAGAAAGGAGCAAAGGAAGACTGTCTCATTTCCAGTAACTGCTTAAAATACAGGTAGTCCTCGATTTACGACCGCATTTCAGTCCTCCTGTTGCTAAGTGAGGTAGTTATTGAGTTTTGTCCCATGTTGCAACCTTTCTTGCCACCGTTGTTAAGCGCATCACTGCAGTTGTTAAGTTAGTAACACGGTTGTTAAGTGAATCTGGCTCCCGCATTGAATTTGCTTGTGAGAAGATCACAAAAAGTCATCACCTGACCCTGGGACACTTCAACCGTCATAAATATGAGTCAGTTGCCATAAATATGAGTCAACTCATAAACATGGGTCAATCCAGCGTCTGGATTTTGCTCACGTGACCACGGGGAGGCTGCAACAGTTGTAAGTGTGAAAAACGGTCGTAAGCCACTTTGTTTCAGTGCCGTTGTAACTTTGAATGGTCACTAAATGAACTGTTGTAAGTCGAGGACTACCTGTAATAGATTCTTCAGATCGGTTAGCTCTAGATGATTGGGGGAAACGGATTTTGTGGATAGGGACTGGGCCTCTGTGCTAAATTCCAAACTTTGGGCCGTAATGGTTGCCTGGCTGTGATTTTGGGCTGAGATTCTAGTCCCTAACGTTCAAAAAAAGGGCATCAGAAATGTCAAGTTTTCCTTTACTTCAAGCCAAGGATAGTCAGCCACGGATGCTTTAATTTGGATTCTCCCACTGATCAGCCGGTTGGCTTCGGTTCCTTCCTGTCTCCTCCAGTTATTTTGAGTTGGGGAAAGTTTAAGTCAGGGGTCGGCAACCTTAAACCCTCAAAAGAGCCACAAAGGTCCTAACCGGAAGCCCCCCGTTCAATTCTGGAGCCGACCGGAAGTCCGGTTCCCCCACCATAGAGTCTCCTCCTAGCGTGGCGTCCTTTTTCCTCTGCCAACCAGAAGTCGGTTCCCCCACCATAGAGTCTCCTCCTAGCGCGGTGTCCTTTTTCCTCTACCAGTCCTAACCGAAAGCCCTATCAATTGTGGAGCCGACTGGAAAACCCGCCCCTTGCCATAGAGCCCCCTCCTGGCACGCCCTCTCCCCCCCCCCCCCACCCCCCCAACCAGAAGCTCCTCTCAAAATTGTGGCGCCGACCAGCGACAGGGAGCCGCAGCAGAGGGATGGAAGAGCCACATGCGGCTCCAGAGCCGCGGGTTGCTGACCCCTGGTTTAAGTCAACCCAAAGTAAGGGAAGACAACCCTGGTTCCTTATTCCAGAGCTGCTTTGCCAGGATAATAAAACCTGAACCCAACCATCAGAAAAGATAAAAAGGGCGTCGGTGACCTAAAATTTCTGCTCTCTTTGTTTACAAAAACCAAGGAAGGAAACTCTACATCTGTGAAAGTATCTTACTTGGACATAGCCTAGAGCCCTTGGCTTTGGTGAGTCAACTTTTCCAAGAAACCTTGTTTGCCTGTTTCTGGGAAGCCATTCCTGGTCTAGTTAACATGGGACCGGTTTCAAAGACATCAGAAGGCTGGGTCGATTGAAAACTTGGCAAGCGCTCTACTTTGGCTCATTACAGGAGCAACGGGTGGAAACTGATCAAGGAGAGAAGCAACCTGGAATTAAGGAGAAATGTCCTGACAGTGAGAACAATTAACCAGTGGAACTGCTTGCCACCAGAAACTGTGGGTGCTCCCAACACTGGAGATTTTAAAGAAGAGATTGGATAACCATTTGTCTGAAATGGTATAGGGCAAGGGTGTCATACTCAAGGCCCGCGAGCCGAATCCAGCCCGCGGGGTGCTTAGATCTCGCCCACAGGACGACCCGGGGAAACAGCCAAGGACCAGCCCGCGGTGCCTCTGCCAGTGAAAACGGAGCTCGGGGGGGGGGCTGTTTTCGACTGCGACAGCCTCCTGCAGCCCTCTGCCAGCGAAAACGGAGCTCAAGAGGGCCGTGTGCGCCCCCCCCCCAAAGCTCCGTTTTCGGTGGCAGAGGGCTGCAGGAGGACGTCACGGCCAAAAACGGACATTGAACTGGCCATCCCCCTACCCCCCCCAGGCCACGCCCCCGAGGTCAAACACAACCCTGATGCAGCCCTCAATGAAATCGAGTTTGACACCCCTGGTATAGGGTCTCCTGCCTGAGCTGGGGGTTGGACTAGAAGACCTCCATGGTCCCTTCCAATTCCGTTATTCTATGATTCTCCATGTATTGAGAGAGAACCTCTTCGTTCCAAGGTGGAAGGTGTCCCAGCTGAACTTCCTCTCGTTCTAGGGTCACCTGAGGTCATTCTTTGTTTTCCCCTGATGGGGACTAAGAACAGAACTTCCTTAGCAGTGGCACCGCTAGTGCTGTTGGGCCTATAGATGACAACTTCGGTGGCCATCACTTAATTTGATTCTCAGGAAGAAACTGTGGAAATAATTTTGACGGCAGCACCTACAGGTAGTCCTCGACTTACAGCAGTTCATTTAGTGGCCAAAGTTACAACCGGCCTGGAAAAAAGGGACTTATGACCATTTTTTTCACAGTTACGACCTCTGTAGCATCCCCATGGTCATGTGATCAAAATCCAGGCGCTTGGCAACCGGTTCATACTTACGACCGTTGCTCTGTCCCAAAGTCATGGGATCCCCTTTTTGCGACCTCCTGACAAGCAGAGTCAATGGGGAAGCCAGATTCACTTAACCGTGTTACTCACTTATCAACTGCAGGGATTCACTTTAACGACGGTGGCAAGAAAGGTCGTAAAATGGGGCAAAGCTCACTGAACCAATATCTCACTGAACAACAGAAATTTTGGGCTCAGTTGTGGTCGTACGTTGAGGACTACCTGTACAGGCCTGGCTTTGTCAGATGTCTCTCTGAACTATCTGTCTTTTATTTCCCAGGAACTGCAGCATGAAAACATTGTGGCTCTGTATGACGTCCAGGTAAGTTTGTCTTTCTGAGTCGTCCCTTGCACATTTTTTTAATGAACCTGTGTCACTATACAATGTCTCCTTGGCTCTCACCTGTTTTATTTTTTGCACCGAACACCCCCTTTTTAACGGTGGTGGTTTCGCATCGGTGTCACACCTGTGAATATGTGCATTCCACCAAAGCAGAAGAAATCTTTTATTGTGAAGGGGTTTGTCAACCTTTTTGGTTGACAAACACACAGAGTTGTGGCAGAACCATTGCTTTGAATCTGGGTAAAACAGGATATAGGTAGTCCTTGACTTACAATAGTGCATTTAGTGACCGTTCAAAGTTACGACGACACTGGGGAAAAAAAGTGACTTATCAGCATCGTTCACACGGCCGTCACAGCATCCCCGTGGTCGCATGATCAAAATTCAAACGCTTGGGAACTGACTCACATTTATGACCGGTGCAGTGTCCCAGGAACCTGGGATCACCTTTTGCGAGTCAACGGTAAAGCCAGATTCACTTAACAACCATGTTACTACCGTGTTTCCCCGAAAATACGACCTACCCTGAAAGTAAGTCCTAGCTTGATTTTTACATGTGTGCCCAATATAAGCCCTACCCCTCAAAATAAGCCCTAATTAAGACCCCGCCCACTCCAGGGTGCATGGGTAAAAATTAAGCTAGGGTGGGGATGGGGGGGTTGGAGCTGCGCTACCTTCGGACAGTTGCAGCCAGGCCTCCCACACCTTGGCCCATTTCTTCTGCAGCCGGCAAGGCTTTCCTGAAGGCCTCTGTAGCCGATAACAGAGCTCCGGATCGATCCGGAGCCTTGCCAGCCGCAGACGAAGTTCCTGAAGGCCTCTGACAGCGAAAAGGAGGCCGGAGGGGCAACGCGCACAAGTGAGGTGAGTCAGTGGATGACATCCCCCCCCCCCCGAAAATAAGACCTGGTGCCTTTTTTGGTGGCAAAAATATATATATAAGACAGGGTCTTATTTTCGGGGAAACACGGGTAATTTAACAACGGCAGGGATTCACTTAACTGTGGCAAGAAAGGTCGTAGAATGGGGCGAAATTCACTTAACAGATGTCTCACATAGTAACAGAAATTTGGGGCTCCATTGTGGTCGTAAGTCGAGGATTACCTGTGTAGGTTGGGTTGCTTTAAAAATAAAGACTGACTTTTTCTGTTGGAAAGGTCTGAAGGTAGGGATTGATTTGACAGGCGCCTGCAGTAGGAACTCAGTTGGTATTCTTCAATTATGATCGGTCAATTCTGTGCCATCAAGTTTATTAATATTTTTATTAATTAATTAATTAATTTTTAATCTTAAATTGGTATTGATTCTTCCCAATCTCACACGTTCTGCCCAGGATCGGTGATAAATAGAATTACGCAAATGGACATTGGTGAAATGATTGTAGATGGCTGAATGGCAAAATGCCATTTTTTTTAAAGGATTACAGGTAGTCCTCGACTTACAACGGTTCATTTAGCGACCATTCAAAATTACAACCTGAGTGAAAAAAAGGGAGTTACAGCCATTTTTCACAACCTTTGCAACCTGCCCACGGTCACATGATCCAAATTCAGATACTTGGCAACTGACTCATATTTATGACGGTCGCAGTGTCCCCGGGGTCATGTGATCCCCTTTTGCGACCTTCTGACCAGCAAAGTCCATGGGGAAGCCGGATTCACTTCACAAACGTCTTACTAACTTAACAACTGCGGCGATTCACTTAACAACGGTGCCAGGAAAGGTTGCAAAATGGGGCAAAGCTCACTTAAACGTCTCACTTAGCAACAGAAATTGGGCTCAACTGTGGTCGTAAGTCGAGGACTGCCCGTATATCCTAAGCTGTAAACTTAACGAGACCGAAGTTCCAACTGCATGCAAATTGGCCAGTCGATCTTTGTTTGCTTTATGGCCCTTTAAAAGGCTGGTGAAATTGAAAAATAAAATTAAGCATTGAAGCCTCGTGGATTTTCTCCTCCCTTTCTCTGCCTCGCATCCTCTGCTTCTCTTCATTCAAGGTGAAAAGATTATTAGCATAATGTGCTTGAGGCCAGATAATGTGCTGCTTAAGAGGCAGCGAACGGCGTCTCCCATTGATGCTTGGATGCCGTCGTATTTATGAAATCACAGCTTTATCCTGTGGTCAGCAAATTGCCTTCCCCTGTTTTTCTGGTGTATGGCCTTTTGTTCTGGTTTTTTAAGAGTTTAACAGATTAACAGAGATGGAAGGGACCTTGTAGGTCATCTAGTCCAGCCCCCCCACCCAAGCAAGAGACCCTACACCATTTCTGACAGATGGCAGTCCAGTCTCTTCTTGAAAGCCTCCAGTGATGGAAGCTCCCACAACTTCCGAAGGCAACTTCTGTTCCACGGGTTGATTATTCTCACTGTCAGAAAATTCCTCCTTATTTCCAGGTTGAATCTCTCCTTGTTCAGTTTCCATCCATTGTTCCTTGTCTGGCCTTGATCCCTTCCTCTCTGGGGGGGGTCAAGCTATTTTCCAAGGCACCCAAAGGCCAGACAAGGAATAATGGATGGAAACTGATCAGGGAGAGATTCAACCTAGAAATAAGTTCTTACTACTCTGGTTCTTACTCCCATGTTGGGAGCGTTCTCCACATGCTCTGAGGGGAATTTGAGATGACTGAATTACATAAATAACTCTTCACTGAGTTTCAGATTAATAAAGGTTATGTCAGTGGTGAAATGCTACCGGTCCGCTCTTACCTGTTGGTCGCCGTAGAGCCGGTCGCCAAGGTAGCGCGAGGCGCCGCCCACCCACCCGGACGCCGCCATTTGAGTTCTTTTACCCTCTGCAAATGCACAGAACGCTTTGCGCATGCGCAGAGGGTAAAAGAACCTAAATGGCGGCGTCCGGGCGGGTGGGCGGCGCCTCGCGCTACCTTGGCGACCGGCTCTACGGCGACCGACAGGCACGAGCGGACCGGTAGCATTTCACCCCTGGGTTATGTCAAACAAGGCTGCAAGGCGGTTTTGCTATACACACAGAGTATAGAGTATGAAGTATATATCCAGTATTGTTTTTCTTTTTTGAAAATTTGGTTTTGTAAAAAAAAAATTTTTTAAAACAATTCCTCTTCATGGGCCCCCTTTGAGTTCCATGGGCCCCGGGAACAATGTACCGGCTACACCTCCCTCTGCTCAGGCCTGTTGGTAGGGAAGCAGATTGCCCTTAGAAAGCGTAGGAGGGGGAGAATGCGACGAAGGAGGGATCCCAAAGGTGCTTTTTCAAAAGGCGACTGGACTTTCTTGTTTGTCTTTGAAGACGTTTCGCTTCCCATCCAAGAGGCTTCTTCAGCTCTGACCTGGACGACTGAGAATCTCCATGGACATATGAAGGGAGGGATGTTATAGGGAGAACCTAATCCCCTCTGTAGTGAAGAGATGCAGGTAGTCCTAACTTCCAACGGTGCGTTTAGTCACTGTTTAAAGTCACAGCGGTGCTACAAAAAGGCTCTTATGAACGTTTTTCACACTTATGACCGTTGCAACATCTCCACGGTTTTGACGTGATCAAAATTCTGACACTTGGCAACTGGCATGTACTTGTGACGGTTGCAGTGTCCAGCCAGGGTCACGCAATCCCCTTTTGCGACCTTCCGACAAGCAAAGTCCATGGGGAAGCCCACTTTCACTTTACAGCCGTATTACTAACTTAACAACTGCAGAGATTCACTTAACAACTGTGGCAAGGAAGGTCATAAAATGGGGCGAAATTCACAACGAATGTCTCACTGAGCCACAGAAATTTTGCACCCAATGGTGGTCGTAAGTCGAAGACTACGTGTACACAGGATTAGAACTTCTTATAATAAGTATTTTAGTTGGATTTATTTTGGTAACTATGTTCTTATCCCAAAGATGCTTTTTCCAGAAGGCAACTGGACTTTCTTGATTTTTAAAATTTTTTTTTACTTTCAAAACATTTCTCATCCAAGAAGCTTTTTCATGGAAGAACTGAAGAAGCCTCTTGTATGAGAAGCAAAACGTTTTCAAAGAAAAAAACCCAAGAAAATCCAGTCGCCTTCTGGAAAAAGCACCTTTGGGGACAACCATGACCTGGATGATTGAGAATCTCCACATATGGTTAATTATTTTTAGACTCCCATTACGCTTACTGTTTTCCTCCTATACACATTTACATATATATTGAAGGATGTAATCCTCCTTTTATTCAGTATCTTGCTTGTACCCAGCCTCGGGGCTCTAATAATTAAATTTGAATTTGATTTCCACTGCTTAAAGTCTCTAGAGATTCTCAGTCATCCACATCATGGTTGTTCCAAAGGTGCTTTTTTGAGGAAGCAACTGGACTTTCTTGGGTTTTTTTCTTTTCTTTTGAAGACGTTTTGCTTCTCATCCAAGAAGCTTCTTCAGCTCTGACAGGATAGCGGGGAAGGGAAGGATTTATATTCCTTGCAGACAGCTGGCCATTTGCATCCTTTTTAAAGGGTCGTTGAGGCCACTTGGAGATCTGTGTCCTCAGGGTCACCTGAGTGGTGCAAATGGTTCCTGTAGTCTGCAATTTTTCCTCCGGAAATCCATTCCTACTCCCACACCATTCAAAGGGTGTTCATCCCAAATTGTATGGCTAAACGTCAGGCTCCAAGTGCGTCAACGACCCTCTAAAACCGGGGTCCCCAAACTTGGCAACTTTAAGACTTGTGGACTTTAACTCCCAGAATTCTCCAGCCAGCTATGCTCTAAAAGGATGCAAATGACCAGCTGTCTGCAAGGAACATAAATCCTTCCCTTCCCCACCATCCAGTCAGAGCTGAAGAAGCTTCTTGGATGAGAAGCGAAACGTCTTCAAAGAAAAACCAAGAAAGTCCAGTTGCCTCCTGAAAAAAGCACTTTTGGGACATTTCCACTACTTGAATTTGATTTCAAATTTTAGGACACCCCCACATATGGAAACAAGATGAGGCTGCTAATATGCTGGTCACTGGATTCTGCCTTGATATTTTAGCAGCTGCTGTGTCTTTTATACAGACCTGGCAGTGAATTTGCTACTCATCCCACGGTTTTGGCCCCAACCTTGCCAGCCCAACTTTGTGTTTCTGGATGCAAATACTTTCTTGCCTGTATCTTTCCTTTCTGCATCTTCTCTGGTATGTTTCCCCTGGGGAAAGTAAGGGCAGAAGTCCAATTTTTTTTGCTTTTGAATCCCTTACTAATTTTTCCTACCACCAGCATAAATTGGAAGAAGGAAGCAGAATATCACAGCTGCAATGCAGGTTGTCTTGGGAAAGAGACAGAATTTGCCCTGAAATCCAGATTAACTGATACTGCACCCCATCTGCATTTATTGTGGCTTGAGTGTCTGATCCTCCCCTCTCCCCCCAAGCTGCAACCTCCATTCCTGAGGAATTGCTGTAATTTTTATGACTGTGTTTTAATTTTATTTATACATTTCCTCTCCCAAAACATAGGATGTAAAACATCATGACTACCTAAGGGTGCTTTGCTGGTTTCTGACACAGGGGCTGCTTATACACAGGTTGTTGTTGTTAGTTGCGAAGTCGTGTCCGACCCATCGCGACCCCATGGACAACGTTCCTCCAGGCCTTCCTGTCCTCTACCATCCTCTGGAGTCCATTTTAAGCTCACGCCGACTGCTTCAGTGACTCTATCCAGCCACCTCGTTCTCTGCCGTCCCCTTCTTCTTTTGCCTCAATCTTTCCCAGCATTAGGCTCTTCTCCAGTGAGTCCTTCCTTCTCATTAGGTGGCCAAAGTATTTGAGTTTCGTCTTCAGGATCTGGCCTTCTAAAGAGCAGTTCAGGGTTGATCTCCTCTAGGACTGACCGGTTGGATCGCCTTGCAGTCCAAGGGACTCGCAGGAGTCTTCTCCAGCACCATAGTTCAAAGGCCTCCATTCTTTGGCGCTCAGCCTTCCTTACGGTCCAACTTTCACAGCCATACATTGCAACTGGGAAAACCACAGCCTTGACTAGACGCACACAGGTGGTCCTTTATTTGTGACCAAAATTGGGGCCAGAATTTTCATTGCTAAGCAAGGCAGTTGTTAAGTGACTCTGGCCCAATATTAATACCTTTTTGCCATGGGTATTAAGCAAATCATAGAACATTACAATTCCTCCCTCCCTCCCTCCCTCCCTCCCTCCCTCCCTCCAGAATCATAGGGCTGGAAGGGACCTCAGAGGTCTTCTAGTCCAACCCCCTGCTCGTGCAGAAGATACCATTCCAGACAAATGTCTCTCCAATCTCTTCTTAAAAACCTCCAGTGATGGAGCACCCACAACTTCTGGAGGCAGGCGGTTCCACTGGTTTCTTGCTCTCACCGTTGGGAAATTTCTCCTTCGCCGCCGTTAAGCGAACAAACATGGTTGCTAAGTGAAACCGAATCTAGTTGGCCCTATTGATTTTGTCTGTCGGAAGCTGTCAGGGAAGGGATCACAAACGGTGATCAGGTGACCTCACAGGTGGCTTGCAACCATCGTAAATATATGTCGGTTGCCAAGCACCCAAGTTTTGATCCATTGCCTTTGGGGATGTTGCGACAATCACAGGTGCGAAGGCATAAGTCACTTTTTTCAGTGCTGTCGTAAATTGGAACGGTCACTAAACAAATGATTGTAAGTAGAGATGTGAAGGCCCGGAAAAAAACCGGAAAAATTCGGAAAAAAACCGTTTTTTTTCCTGAAGGCTTTTTTGTTTTTTTCCCCCAAAAATTGGAAAAACTGAAAAAAGAAAAAAAAACAGTGGGGAATATTTTATTTTAACATGATGAATAAAATATTTTAAGACAGGGTGTTCAAATATTTTCCAAATCATTTCTAAAAAAAATGTATGATATCAGAATATTCTAATTTCTGTGCACTGAGGACAAGCAATGATTCTGATTAAATGTCCATTGAAACTTAGTCCCATTCTCTTCTTAACACTTCCCCCATCTTCAATTCTTTTTATGAGAATGGGGTTGTTATTTTTATTTTTATTTAATATTGTGGAGATGAAATATGAAAAATTGTTA
>QLTV01003259.1:129587-141780 GCA_003457575.1 Thermophis baileyi
CTCCACCCCCCTGCTTAGGCAGGAAACCCTACACCACTTCAGACAAATGGTTATCCAACATCTTCTTAAAAACTTCCAGTGTTGGAGCATTCACAACATCTGGAGGCAAGCTGTTCCACTGGTTAATTGTTCTCACTGTCAGGAATTTTCTCCTTAGTTCTAAGTTGCTTCTCTCCTTGATTAGTTTCCACCCATTGATGATGACATTCAGAATAGGACCTGTGAGGACACTCAAGTCCAACGGCTGTGTTTGCAAAGCGAGGACTATAACTCAGTGACAAAGGATGTGTGTTTCCGTGCAAACAATCCCCCCCCAGGGGGGTGGGGTTCCAGCTAAGTTAAGAGTTGTGTCATTACTGGGGGAGCCCCATTTGCCAGTGGGAGAGCTGAAGGCCGTCCGAGCAGCCTTCCCAGGGCTGTTTACTCTTTTATCAATGAGTAACTGGGAGGCAGGTGATAGTACATAACAGCCACATGACGTCTCAAAGTCCCGGTGGGTTTTGATCCCTTACTCCAAATTTAATACAGGAAGTCCTCGACTTAACAACCATTTGTTTCGTGACCATTGGAAGTTACCACAGCACAGAAAAAAAATGGGACTTAGGTCCGTTTTTCACACTTACGACCGTCGCAGCATCCTCGTGATCAGTGCTGCTGCAGGTCTAAGCACCCCGCGGCCCAGATCCAGCCCACAGGCCTTGAGGTTGACACCACAGGGGTCTCCAACCTTGGCAACTTTACGACTTGTGGACTTCAACTCCCAGAATTCCTTAGCCAGCATGCTGGATCACCCATCTTAAAGCACGCTGGCTGGGGAATTCTGGGAGTGGAAGTGCACCCATCTTAAAGCATACGCTGGCTGGGAGTGGAAGTCCATCCATCTTAAAGCATTCTGGCTGGGGAATTCTGGGAGTGGAAGTCCACCCATCTTAAAGCATGCGCTGGCTGGGGAATTCTGGGAGTCGAAATCCACCCATCTTAAAGCAGGCAGGCTGGGGAATTCTGGGAGTCCAAATCCACCCCTCTTAAAGCAGGCAGGCTGGGGAATTCTGGGAGTCCAAATCCACCCATCTTAAAGCAGGCAGGCTGGGGAATTCTGGGAGTGGAAGTCCACCCCTCTTAAAGCATTCTGGCTGGGGAATTCTGGGAGTGGAAGTCCACCCCTCTTAAAGCAGGCTGGCTGGGGAATTCTGGGAGTGGAAGTCCACCCCTTTTAAAGCATGCTGGCTGGGGAACCCATCTTAAAGCAGGGGAATTCTGGGAGTGGAAGTCCACCCCTCTTAAAGCATTCTGGCTGGGGAATTCTGGGAGTGGAAGTCCACCCCTCTTAAAGCAGGCTGGCTGGGGAATTCTGGGAGTGGAAGTCCACCCCTCTTAAAGCAGGCTGGCTGGGGAATTCTGGGAGTGGAAGTCCACAAGTCGTAAAGTTGCCAAGGTTGGAGACCCCTGCTATAGAAGAAACTTCCTCTGCCTTAAGGAAACTTCTTTTTTGCAAAAGTGGCAAATATCTGTCGCTCCGGGTGTAGGATGAAGGTGAAGGTTCCTCCTCCGAGCTTGTGGATTGGTTTCCGAACGTTTCACTACCAGGCTAGGTAACATCTTCAGCGGAGTTGAGAGGGTGTCGGTGTTCTTCTTATAAGGGCTTCAGGTGTGGGTGTGTCACTTGACCCTCACTTGGCACACCCACACCTGAAGCCCTTATAAGCAGAAGAACACCGACACCGACATGCCCTCAACTCCGCTGAAGATGTTACCCAGCCTGGTAGCGAAACGTTCGGAAACCAAACCCACAAGCTCGGAGGAGGAACTTTCACCCCTTCAACTAACTTCTTTTCTTGGGGGAGAAAAAACATTTCTGCAAAAAATGTCTGAAATGGGTTGGCTTTTTTGCTACTTGAATCTTCAGGTGGCTTAAACACCAGATCTGTTCTTTGAAAATGCACTTCTAACGTTTTGCTCAGTTGACTTCCTTACGGTTACCGTATTTTTCGGAGTATAAGACGCTCCGGACTATAAGACGCACCTACCTTTTTTGGGGAGGAAAACAAGAAAAAAAAATCTGCCTTTGCCTCCCAGCATCCATCTGGTATTCATCTGGCCCGTTCACTGCGGCCCATTCACCGCTGCCGCGGCCCATTCGCCGCCACTGTCCATTCTCCGTGGCCCGTTGGTCGCCTGTTTGCCACCGCTGCGGCCCATTTGCTGTGGCCTGTTCGCCACCAACGGTTTGCCACCGCCGCAGCCCATTCACCGCCACCCATTTGCCGCGGCCTCTTCGCCGCCTGGAACCGGCCGAAAATGTGATGCGGGGAGGCCAAAAACGTGGCCTGCGGAGGCCGAAAACAGCCGAAGGGTGGTGGCCGGCGGGTGGCCGGGGCTTCGGCAACATTCGGTGTATAAGACGCACCGCAATTTTCACCCACTTTTAGGTGGGGGGGGGAAGTGCGTTTTATACTCCGAAAAGTACGGTAGGTTCTGTGAAAACAGTTCAGACTCTCATCCTTTAAATCCGGGGTCCCCAACCTCACGGGCTGCAGCCCATTACCGAACCCCACAGCCTGTTCGAAACCGGGACGTGGGAGAGATGGGCAAGTGTGCATGAAGCTCCACTCGCATGAGTGGAGGCCACTTGCTCCATCATGGGAGATTTTCAAGAAGAGATGGGACACCCATTTGTCCAGGTTGGTATTAGGACTCCTGCCTTTGGCCGGGAGTTGGACTAGAAGACCTCCAAGGTCCCTTTCTAGCCCGATGTTTCTGTGATTCTACATTGAAAACTTTGAAACTTGTGGGAGGCCACTTGTGGTAGATGTAGCAGTTCTGCTTGGTCTTAACAAGTTTGCACCAACAATCATTGGAAACCCCAATTGGTCATGAAGTGTAAATTTGCTGCTATAGATGAGCTGAACTAGTCTTCTCCCATACATGGCTTTGGATTCCAAACCAAAAAAAATGGGCTTCCAAATGTGTGTGTGTGTGTGTGGTTGTTGCGTAGCACCTGCCCGCAACTTCTTAAAGCAGCTATGTCTTTTCCTGGAGTTGCGTAAATGCCCACTACAATTGTGGCACAGTCCCGGGAAGGAAAAATGCATATTTGGGTTACGGACTTGCAAAAAAATTGGGATGAAATCACCTTCAGTTACTCTGAAGCACCATAGATCCAAAGAACTGCACAATCCTGCCAGAGGTAAAATTATATAGCAATAGCACTTAGACTTATATACCGCTTCACAGTGCTTTTTACAGCCCTCTCTAAGCGGTTTACAGAGTCAGCCTCTTGCCCCCAACAATCTGGGTCCTCATTTTTAGAAGAAGAGCAAGTAAAAGAAACAATGATAGCATGGGCAAAAAACTCTGGATATACGATAGAGTTAGATAAATGGCAGCAATTATGGGAAAGAAATTATAAATTAACAATGGCAACAGCATACAAAGAGAATTTGTATAAAATGTTTTATAGATACCGGGATCGTATTATCATATGTGGTGGACATGTACAGAAGCGAGAAATTATTGGGCACAAATTTGAATGTGGTTAGAAAAGATGACACAGCAGCATATTGATTTAAAACCAGAACTGTTTTTGTTGGGTATTTTGTCAGAAAAATATAGTAAAGAAAATGTATATTTAATTATTCATGTAATAACTGCAGCTAGAATTGTATTTGCGCAAAATTGGAAAGCGGGGAAAATCCCTACAAAGGGAGAGATAATTAAGAAAATATTAGAATGTGCAGAAATGAAATGAAAAGATTAACAATGGCAATTCAAGGAAAAGAAGAGTCGGAGTATTAGAATATTTGGGAGTGTTTTTATCATTGGGTAGAGAATGAATATAGATAAAAAGAGATATGAAATTAAATTAGAAGGAAATGTTTTGATAGAAGATAATTTAAATTGAAATGTAAAAGTAGAGTTGTATATATACTAAGAAAATGGTGTTAAATGTAAAAGATGTTGACACAAAAATTTTGTACCCAGACGACACACTGATTGATTGATGATGTAATGTTTGTTGGGAAAAAAATAAAAACTTTTTATAAAAAAAAAAAAATCTCGGTCCTCATTTTACCAACTTTGGAAGGCTGAAGTCAACCTTGAGCAGGTCAGGATCGAACTTTTTGGCTGTGGGCAGAGTCAGCCTGCAATACTGCATTCTAACCACTGTGCCGCCACACTGCTCTATATCAAATTATAATTGCTTCTTTGGTGGTTTGTAATGCAAAATCTGCATCCATGTCTGTCTACGCTTGTCTTTTTTAAAGCTTTATTTTATTTGAAAGCTGAGCATCGTGCCAATTCTAAAAATCAAAATTGATCTCTCCGAACAATAAATTTCTGTCTTTTTGTGGTCCATGCCGTAAATATCTCCAGTATAGATCAATGGCAGGTGGGTGAAAAGGAATTATTTATTGTAAGAAAGCTTCCATTATTCTTGTTTAATGAGATGTTTCTTTTTTTCTCTCCTTTTTTTCTTTCAGGAAATGCCCAACTCTGTCTTTCTCGTAATGGAGGTGTGTATATTTATGATTTGAATTTCTTTGTGGCTAAATTTGAGTTATTTTTCCTTTTGTCATCCTAATGTCTCCCCAGCCTCCCCCAAACCATTTAGCGATCCCCTGAACTGTTCTAAAATTAGTAGATATGTACACTACCAATGAAAATCCACCCCAAAATATTGTTCATCCACAGGTTTTGGGTTTCAATGCATAGTGTTATGTGATTTATGCTGTAATATACGTGGGTTAATATTTGATGTTCTATACCAGGGGTCCCCAAATTTGGCAACTTTAAGACTTGTGGGCTTCAACTCCCAGAATTCTCCAGCCAGCTATGCTGGCTGGAGAATTCTGGGAGTTGAAGTCCACAAGTCTTAAATTTGCCAAGTTTAAAGATCTCTGTTCTATACTTACAGAAGTAATTATTAAAAGTCCTTCTCTTTTTCTTATTCACCCATACATTGCTTTGCAAAACATAGAACGGCCAAAGGAAATGTGTTACCATTGTATTGTTTACAATAAACTGTCAGGGTTCCAAGTAATACATCTATTGCAGGAAAGTTCCTCAAAGAACATTTTATTAGGATATATCATATTGGCACAAAGCTGGTGAAAACCGACTCTAAAGTTCCCGCGGTTTTCACCTTATTGAAAGTGAAAGTTTGCCACTTTCCCAAAACAATCAGTCACATCGTCCAATCAGCATACAGTACTGTTGCTGGGTGACCTCCTCCTTCTGAACAGCTGCTGGAATGTCCTTGGCTCCCATGGGAAAGCAGTCTTTATTTTGGCTACAGCACCCCAGCTATCTCTACTCCCCCCCCTCCCTATCCACCCCCCCTCCCTATCTCCAGTGTCTGTCAGCACTGAAGCAGAAAAAGAAAATGGCCTCAGCTTGGCCATCTCAGGGCTGACATTGTTTACCTGGACCAAAACACCTCCTCCAGCAGTCCATACCCAGAGAAGCAGAAATGAACACCAAGACTAACACTAGACCAACAACCAACCCTTAAACAACACCCCAATTAAGGAAATACCAACTCAAACAAACAGACGTTTCATAACCCAACTAGGTAACATTATCAGGACTAGAAGGGAGTGGGGTTTGCTCTCTGTTTATATACAAGTGTCTTGCTTGTCAGTGCAATACCCCAATCAAGGAACTAAACTCAGATAAGCAAGCTAACAGTAAACCACAGCCTAATCAAGCAACCACCAAGAATACACCCACCAACACCGACAAGTCATAAACAGAGAGCAAACCCCACTCCCTCCTAGCACTGATGATATTACTTAGCTGGGTGATGAAATGTCTGCAAGGGGGGGGGGAACCCAGCTCAGAGAGCATCAAGGAACTCACAGAAGAAATGTGTGCCTGTGGATTAAAGGGAGGGGGACAGCGGGTCATGCCAGAATTTAGAGAAAAGATAAGATAAACTTTATTGTCATTTTTGAGCCACGGTGGCGCAGTGGTTAGAGTGCAGTACTGCAGGCTACTTCTGCTGACTGCCGGCTGCCTGCAATTTGGCAGTTCGAATCTCACCAGGCTCAAGGTCGACTCAGCCTTCCATCCTTCCGAGGTGGGTAAAATGAGGACCCAGATTGTTGGGGGAAATATGCTGACTCTGTGAACCGCTTAGAGAGGCTGTAAAGCACTGTAAAGCGGTATATAAGTCTTAAGTGCTATTGATAGTGCTATTTTTCCTATGTACAGAATGGCACACATTAAAATGAAATTCTGATGCCTGCTCTCAAATGAAGATAGATAGATAGATAGATAGATAGATAGATAGATAGATAGATAGATAGATAGATAGATAGATAGATAGATAGATAGATAGAGTGTGTGTGTATGTGTGTGTGTAAAAGTAAAAAAGGAAATAAGGGATTGGGGGTCCAACTAGCAATAGCCCGAGAAGGAGAAACATCAGGTTAAATAACCCAGGAAAGAGAATCAGCTTTTCATCGTGCTGTCCCTTTTTTAAAAGTCTGCACATGTGGCAGCCTTGTTAAATTTCAGCTCTTGGAGAAGATTGCTCTTTTTAAGCGTGTCATCAGTATCGCCCAATTGAGCTGGTGCAGTGCAGTGCGGTGCATTGCAAAATTGTGTATATACAGGTGACAGTAGGGTGCATTCAGATGCACCAGGCAAAAGGAAGAACGACATTTGGTTTATTTTGGGGTGTGGATGTTAGCTAGTTGGGGGGGGGACGCGAAATGACTAGACGATACAGAACATTTTTCCAAAATTATTTCCACTATTTCTAATAATTTCAGGCTTAGAAGCCCTCATCAATGGGCTTGAGCCAATTAGCTAGCATCCACACCTCAAATAAACCTTGTACCTTCTTTTTTGGTTGTTTGTTGTCTAACCTGCTTTTCTGTCTTTTTTTTTTTTCTTTCTCCTTTACAAGGAAGAACACTTTTTAAGTCCCATCAATTCACCAAGAGATAAATATAGTTTTTGTATGTGGCTCAGTTACATCTCCCAGCCCATAACCCAACTGTCTCTTTCTGGTAACTAAAAGCCGGGCTGCTGATTTCTCTCTACTATTAAACATTCCGGTACTCGGCGAGTTCCGTTAAATAAAAGCACCAAAATATTTATAATTCTCTCCAAACTGTATCTGCAGTGGGTGTGAATAATCGTGCAAAAAAATGCACGCAGCGTTTTCATTGGCAAACGCTTCTATTTTTTCCCTGGATTGTGTTAAATCATCAACTGTGGGATATAACACTGCAGTCCCATAGCCTGGAGAAGCAGCCACTTGTGTCCTTTCGGTCAACCCCTGACACGCAAGCGTCCCGTTGTCTTTTTTAATTTCCAGAGTCTCTGTCATTTTGCTGTGTTACGTCTGGGGTTAGAACCATGATTTATATTTAAGATTACACGTTAATGCAGCGTGCCGGTAACAAGCAGATGTCCCCCTTAGTTCATTCTGAAAATGAAATCAAGAGAAAGAGCTTTAGACAAGGAAGGAAACCAGTCTGGGTGCTTTGGGTGTTCTTGAACTTCTTGTCTGAAACGGTAGAGGGTTTCCTGCGTAAGCAGGGGGTTGGACTTGAAGACCTCCAAGGTCCCTTCCGACTCTGTTATTCTGCTGTGTTCTGTTCTTCTGTTCTGTTCTATTTTTCTATTCTGTTCTGTTTCTTTCCATTCCATTGTTCTATTCCGTTCCATTCCATTCTATTCTATTCTGTTCTATTCCATTCTTGTTTGTTCTGTTCTGTTCTGTTCCATTCCATTCCATTCCATTCTATTCTGTTCTATTCTGTTCCATTCCATTCTTGTTTGTTCTGTTCTGTTCCATTCCATTCTATTCTGTTCCATTCCATTCTTGTTTGTTCTGTTCTGTTCTGTTCCGTTCCATTCTGTTCCGTTCTGTTCTATTCTGTTCCATTGCATTCTTGTTTGTTTTGTTCTGTTCTGTTCTGTTCCATTCTATTTTGTTCCATTCCAGTTTGTTCTGTTCTGTTCCATTCCATTTTATTCTATTCTATTTATTCTATTCTATTCTATTCTATTCTGTTCTATTCTGTTCCATTCCATTCTTGTTTGTTTTGTTCTGTTCTGTTCCATTCTTGTTTGTTCTGTTCTGTTCTGTTCCATTCTATTCTATTCTATTTATTCTATTCTGTTCTATTCTATTCTGTTCCATTCTATTTGTAGTCCTCAACTTACAACAGCGTTCCGTTCCGTTCCGTTCCATATTCTATTCTATTCTATTCTATTCTATTCTATTCTATTCTATTCTATTCACCATTCGGTGTATATTTTATTTTGATTTTATTTATCACATTTTGCAACCGCCCATCTCCCTGACAGAAGGACTCTGGGCACTATACAATAAAATATTAAAACATAAAAACAGTATATAAAATATAAAATTTATGGGACGTGCGGAGGGGTTTTAGATCAAATAGATTAAGCGTATAGCCTTCATCCCTTCTGATACTGGTCCTTCCTTCCTCTTCTCTTTCACAGTATTGCAACGGTGGAGACCTAGCAGATTACTTGCAAGGTAACAGTTTCCTACCCATTACCTGCAGCCCTTTTAATGGTCAAAGTGTCAGGAGAAATTTCCTGACAGAACAATTCATCAGTGGAACGACTTGCCTCCAGAAGTTGTGGGCGCTCAGGTTTTTAAAAACGGATTGGAGAACCATTTGTCTGCAATGGTATAGGGTTTCCTGCTTGAGCAGGGGGTTGGACTAGAAGATCTCCAAGGTCCCTTCCAACTCTTGTTATTTTTCGATGGTGCCTTTTTGCTTGTTTATAGCAGAGGATGGGCAAGGGGTATTCTGATCTTGGTGTTTTTAGCATGCTCATCTCAAACTACCGTAGAAGAAATATTTTTAACTCGGGAATGAACTGTGGGGTCCTTGGTACTCTCTGAGCTCGGTTGTTTGTTTGCAGACGTTTCATGACCCAACTAGGTAACAACATCAGTATTAGATGGGAGATGGCGGGGGAGAGGTGTTGTTGCTTTCTGTTTATATATATATAATTGGCTTGCCCTGTCAGAGTTGCTGGGAGTGTTTTGGTGGTTCCTTGATTAGGCTGTGGTTTACTGTTTGTTGGTCTGAGTTAGTAATTCCTTGATTGGGGTAAACAGAGAGCCAAACCCCCTCCCTTCTAGCACTGATGATGTCACCTAGGGTCTTGAAATGTCTGGGGGAAAACACCCAAGCTCAGAGAGTACCAGGGATCCCTCAACCAGATGTTACCAGATGTTAAATTTGTGTACAGTCCATGCTTTCTCTAAATCAATCTGCCCTACCCTGTTTCCCCCAAAATAAGACATCCCCTGATAATAAGCCCAATCGGGCTTTTGAGTGCATGACAATAAGGCCAAGCACTTATTTCAGGGTTCAAAAAAATATAAGACAGGGTCTTATTTTCGGGGAAACACAGTATACCCTTGGTGGTATAGGAATTAAATCACCATCCTCAGTCTTATACCGCTAGTCCTTGACTTGCAACCACAATCAAGCCCAAAATTTCTGTTGCTAAGCAAGGCAAATATTGAGTTGTGCCCCATTTTACGACCTTTCTTGCCAGAGTCGTTAAGTGAATCACTGCCATTGTTAAGCTGGTCACACGGTTGTTAAGTGAATCTGGCTTCCCTGTTGACTTTGCTTCTCAGAAGGTCGCAAAAAGGAGATCACGTGACCCTGGGACCCTGCACCCGTCATAAATACGAGCCAGTTTCCAAGCGTCCATATTTTGATCATGTGACCCATGGGGATGCCGCACCGGTCGTGAAGTGAGAAACAGTACAGGTAGTCCTCGACTTACAACAGTTCACTTAGTGACCATTCAAAGTTACCAACAGCATTGGGAAAAAGTGACTTATGAACATTTTTCACACTTATGACCGTTGCAGCACACACACATGATTTACATTCGTATGCTTGACAATTGACTCATATTTATGACAGTCGCAGTGTCCCGGGGTCACATGATCCCCTTTTGTGACCTTCTGACAAGCCAAGTCAATGGGGAAGCCCGATTCACTTAACAACCGTGTTACTAATTTAACAACCGCAGTGATTCACTTAACAAATGTGGCAAGAAAAGTCGTAAAATGGGGGCAAAGCTCACTGAACAAATTTCTCACTTAGCAACATAGATTTTGAGCTCAATTGTGGCCGTAAGTTGAGGACTACCTGTAGTTGGGCCTGAGAGATAGCTGCCCTTGTTTTGATTTCCAGAGACCTGGTTCTGGATATTCCCTGTATGATCTAGAGCAGGAGGGGGGGGGAGGTTAATACTTCTGGAAAGGAGTCATTTTTTTCCCCTTCCAGAGGATTTTGAGACTAAGGAGAAATACTTTTAAGAGTCTAGTGAGCTGTAAAGTTCAAGGTAGCTATTTTGGGACTTTGAGCATCATTGCACAGCTGTTGTGGGAAGGTGCGAGTGATGTTTTGTGCCCTTCAGAAGCCAGCGTGGCCTTCTGGGACACTAGAGAAGCAGGGTGTCGGGCTACAAAATTCTGACCTAATTCAGGTAGTCCTCACTTTAAGACCCCAAGTGAGCCCAAAATTTCTGGTTGCTAAGGGAAACATTTGTTAAGTGCATTTTGCCCCATTTTATGACCTTTCAAGTTGTGAAGTGAATCACTGCCGTTGTTAGTCACACGGTTGTTAAGTGAAACTGGCTTCTCGATTGACACTGCTTGGTCGGAGGATCGCAAAAGGGGATCACATGACCCCGGGACATAGCAAAGGTCATAAATATGAGCCAGTTGCCAAACTTCTGAATTTTTGTCACGTGACCGTAGGGATGTTGCAGAGGTTGTAACTGTGAAAATTGGTCATGTCCAGGGGCGAAATCCTCTGAAGTCTGCTATCGGTTCTGTGAGTCTGCTACCGAGCGCGCGCTATGCGCGCCTGAGGCGCGCCCGCGCAGCGCTAAGAAAGGAAATTTTGAAGCCTTCCGAGTCTGCAAAGGTAAGTAGAACAGCGAGGGGGGGGGAATCTGCTGTGCCCCACGCGGTTTAGATTAGCTAGAAAGCAGGAAATCCGACGATTCTAGCTAATATAAATTGTGCGTCACAGCTGATCGTCGGAAATACTGGTTTGCCTGAACCGGTAGCATTTTTTACTACCGGTTAGGGAGAACCAGTCCGAACTGGTAGCATTTCACCCCTGGTCATGTCCCTTTTTCCACTGGTGTTGTGACCTTGAACTGTTACTAAATGAACTGTTGTAACTCGAGGACTACCTGTACAATTATTATTATTATTATTATTATTATTATTATTATTATTATTATTGCCTGAACCGGTAGCATTTTTTACTACCGGTTAGGGAGAACCAGTCCGAACTGGTAGCATTTCACCCCTGGTCATGTCCCTTTTTCCACTGGTGTTGTGACCTTGAACTGTTACTAAATGAACTGTTGTAACTCGAGGACTACCTGTACAATTATTATTATTATTATTATTATTATTATTATTATTATTATTACTATTACTATTACTATTACTATTACTATTACTATTATTATTATTCAAGGTAGGTGCCAGTTCAGGTAGCCCTCGACTTATGAGCCCAGTTGGGAACCAGAATTTCAATTGCTAAAGCAAGGCAGTTGTGGTCAGAGCTGCCCCAATCCGATCCCTTAAGAAAGACTCCATTTGGGTAAAGCAAAGGGTTCTTTTACTCAGGATGTTGGTTGCAGCAAAGTCAAGCCAGCTCTGAAATCTCCAGCGCTTGCTAGATACTGTACAAAAATAAGGTGTACGTTTTACCCGCAGCCCATTCCGACCTCCCCATGACCAGTCCGTTTCCAGCCAAGGGAGCTCGTCAAGATGTTTTGACAACTCTGAGATAATTTGGGGGTAATCCGCATATTTCTCACGGTGCCTGGCCGTGGGCTGCTGGTTCAAACAGGGATCTGGCTGCTCCGGTCCTTCTCACCTCTCATTCCCCCCCTCTTGATTTCCTATCATGTACACTCAAAGCTTTATTGCCCTTTCATCTTTCCCCCCTTCTTCCCCCTTTCATCCTTCTCTCCCCCCCCCTTCTTTTGATGGCAGAATGTGTCAGGATTCCAAGTAATAGATCCATTGCAAGTAAAAACTCCGAGACAGGTAGATTCCTCAAAGAATAGCTTTATTGGAAATACCATAATGGCACGTATCTGGTGACAACCGACTCTTGAAAAGCCGCGGTTTTCACCTAATTAA
>QLTV01003259.1:161602-178335 GCA_003457575.1 Thermophis baileyi
AATCTAAAAAACCAAAGAAAAAAACTTTTTTTCTTTTTTTCTCGCCATGGTACATGTATACATCAGAACTAGACTCTCTCGTTTCTGTGTGTCATATAATACATGTGGGTATATGCATAATTTTGTATGTATGTATGTATTTATTTATTTATTTATCTTGTCATGTTTATGTAGTGTAAAATTGGAGGTGGTAACCCTTTAACAGCTTTATGCAACGAAATTTGATTTTTAATGTATTCTATTCTATTATATTCTATATAAAGATTCTGTTCTGTTCTATTCTATTCTATTCTATTCTATTCACTAGAGGACAATTATAAAAAAAATAAGTAGTAGATCCTTTCTCAGTGACTTCCAAGCGTATCGTTTGGCCCTGCACCTAGCCGGATGGGTGTTTTATTATCTGGGCTCTTTCAATCCAGCGATTAAATCAGGATTGATTTCCTGATGGCATAACATTTTATTTCCTCTTTTTTTTTTTTTTTTTAGTCCACAAGAGCTCTAATCGACAGAAGATGGCATTAAAAAGCCAATACCCGCAGAATGGGCAATTTTCCCCCTGGGTTTGTCACTTCAGCTCAGCAGTTGGTTCGGTGCCCAGCCATGCCCGGCGATGGTGGATTGGGAAGGCTTCCAGTTAGGGGCTGGTAAACAGCGTGAGATGCTTAGATAATCCTGAATTTCTTAGAAACACAGCCGTGTTCCAAGGTTGTGTTTATTTCTTTTAAGTACCATTTAAAGCAGGAACACGCTGTAGGCAGCTTGTAAAGTCAGACCCGTTGCGTTAATGATTAATAATAAATAAAAAAATAAATAGCTAGAACAAAACCAGTTCTGAAAATAGCTTTGCCAAGTTATTTATAGCGCTTACGTCTAACATCTTTCTTGGCTCTTGCGATTGTTGTCTGGGAAAGTTTCTGTCGAAATTCTCATGTTGCCAACTCAAGTTGTGTGATCGGCTGATGCCCAGGAGATGGGAAAACAATTGCTCCAATTTGACTTTAATTGCCTGCAGGGGAAGAATGGGCTTGTTTTGTTATTTTGTGTGGGGTTTTTTTTCCCCTTTGTCCATATTTCACTTTGCCTGGAATTGAGTAAACTTTGTTCTCTGTTGAAAACAAATTCTCAGGAAGACATGACTCCACAAACAACAGAGAAAGAAGAAAGGGTGGGGAGGGAAGAGAGAAAGAAAAGAATGACATTTCGAACTCCTGCCTTTGTTGTTCAGCCGTTGTCTGGAAATTATAATGGATTTCTTCAAAGCAATTGTTCCTGCAGGTAGTCCTGGACTTACGACCACAGTGGAGACCAAAATTTTGGTTGCTAAGTGAGACAGTTAACTGAATTTTGCTCCATTTTACGAGCGTACTTGTCACAGATGTTAAGTGAATCATTGCAATTAAGTTGGCAGCATGGTTATGAAGTGAATCTGGCTTCCCCATGGATTTTGCTTGTCAGAAGGTTGCAAAAGGGAATCACGTGACCCCGGGACATGGCAACCGTCATTAATAGGAGCCAGTTGCCAAGTGTCTGAATTTTGATCACATGACCATAGGAATGCTGCAGTGGTCATAAGTGTGAAAAACAGTGATATGCCACTTTTTTTTTGAGCCTAAGGCAGGACTAGAACACCATCTCCTGATGATTGGTCCAAAGTCACCCAGCCGACTTTCATGCCTAAGGCGGGACTAGAACTCCCAGTCTCCTGGTAATTCGTCCAAAATTATCCAGCCGACTTTCATGCTTAAGGCAGACATAGAACTCACGGTCTCCTGGTGATTGGTCCAAATTCACCCAGCCGGCTTTTATACTTGAGGTGGGACTAGTACTCACCATCTCCTGGTGATTGGCCCAAAGTCACCTAGTTGGCTTTCATGCCTAACACGGGACTAGAACTCACCGTCTCCTGGTGATTGGCCCAAAATCATCCAGCTCACTTTCATGCCTAAGGCGGGACTAGAACTCATGGCCTCTTGCTTTCTAACCTGGTGCCTTAACCACTGGCTCGCTCTACATTTTCTAAATGTAGATTTTGCCGTCAGCACATCTGCTGGGAAGACGTTTCCTCAAAGCATTCCCTGAAACCACTGCACCAGCCTGAGCCTTTCCGATCTCATTCAGTCAACGTAGGAAAATCAGAATTAACTGCTCAGCTCTGCTTTTGCTAGTTTTGAACACCACTAACTAACCATACACACTTCCCTCTCCCCCATTCTTGATCACCATCATCTGTAAAACAAAGCTCCTCAGGATGGTACAGGTAGTCCTTGACTGACAACAGTTCGTTTAGTGACCGTTCAAAGTTACAACGGCACTGAAAAACGTGACTTATGACCGTTTTTTACACTTATAACAATTGCAACATCCTCGTCGTCATGTGATCAACATTCGACCGCTTGGCAACTGATTCATAGTTATGACGGTCGCAGTGTCACGGGGTCACGTGATCCCCTTTTGCGACCTTCTGACAAACCAAATCCATGGGGAAGCCCGATTAGCTTAACAAGCGTGTGACTAACAACTGCAGTGATTCGCTGAGCAACCGTGGCCAGAAAGGTCGTAAAATAGGGCAAAACTCTTCTTTAACAACTGGTTTTGTTTAGCAACAGAAATGTTGGCCTCGATTGAGGTCTTAAATCGAGGATTACCCGCATTTTAAAATAGTTGGCGGCCTCTTGATGCGGGTGAAGGAGGAGAGTGCAAAAGTTGGCTTGAAACTCAACATTAAGAAAACTAAGATCATGGCATCCGGCCCTCTCAATTCCTGGCAAATAGATGGGGAAGAAATGGAGGTAGTGACAGATTTTATTTTCCTGGGCTCCAAGATCACCGCAGATGGGGACTGCAGCCAAGACGCTTGCTCCTGGGGAGGAAAGCTATGGCAAACCTAGACAGCATACTAAAAAGCAGAGACATCACCCTGCCAACAAAAGTGCATCTAGTCAAGGCGATGGTTTTCCCAGTTGCAATGTATGGCTGTGAAAGTTGGATCATAAGGAAGGCTGAATCCTGAAGATGAAACTCAAATACTTTGGCCACCTAATGAGAAGGAAGGACTCACTGGAGAAGAGCCTAATGCTGGGAAAGATTGAGGCAAAAGAAGAAGGGGACGACAGAGAACGAGGTGGCTGGATGGAGTCACTGAAGCAGTCGGCATCAGCTTAAATGGATTCCGGAGGATGGTAGAGGACAGGAAGGCCTGGATGAACGTTGTCCATGGGGTCACGATGGGTCGGACACGACTTCGCAACTAACAACAACAAGATCGTAGTGCGAGTGTAAAAAAAAACCCAGCCGTCTGCCGATATATGGAAGCCGAAGGGGAAAAAAATACTTGCTCAATCTTGAGATACAAAGACACTGGTCCAGTGGAAGTTTAATCAGTAAGATAAGAAATATTTAGAGCCCTTTTAAAGCAATCGCTCCGTTGGTTCATCGTCCGGGACGCTCTGTTCTTGTCCCAGGTAACGCGGCTGTATTTTTCCGTCACAGATTTTCAAGACCGTTCCATCTGCATTTCAGAACACCCTGTTCTGCCTGGGGGGGGGGGGGGATGTCCAGTCTTTTCCTCCAGGGATTTCAAATGTTCCAGGTGGCTGATGTGCTCTCGATTTTAGCCCCTTCTTGTTTGCTTTGCCAGCACACGCACACTTTGCTTTAAGCTTTGTTAATCATCCCCACTCACAATTCGCTGCGGAAAAACACAAAGCGGTTTTTTTTTTTTAAACTGGGGGAGGTTTGTGGGAGGCGTGTGGAGAGCATCCGCCCCGTAATCATTGACACACAAACACACCCACTGTTTTTCCTGCAAAGTTCCAAGATACCTTTTGTCAATAAAAGGATGATTTATCGTCTCACCTGGCAGGTTAAAGGTGAACGCTCTTCTTGTTTGTTGAAGAGCAGCACTTGGAGAGAAGGCGTTTCAATGGCCAACTGTTGCAGTTGTTGCCAGCATAAGACCAACAAAACGTGCACACGCCCACACACGCGTGTGGGAGTTTGTGTGTCCTTTTGGATAGCCCCAACAAAAGTGTTACGCAGTTGTAGATTGCAGGTGTTTTCGGCCCCTCCCGCTCGAACCAACACCAGCGGCCTTCGTCCTTTTTTTAAAGTTTTAAGAGCAGAAGGAATCTTAAGAGGACAGCTAGTCCTTGACTTAACGACTACAAACGAGCCCAAAATTTCTGTTGCTAAAGCGAAACATTTGTTCAGTGAGTTTCGCCCCATTTTACGACTTTTCTTGACACATTTGTTAAGTGAATCACTGCAGTTGTTAAATGAATAACCCTGTTGTTAAGTGAATCCGGCTTCCCCATCGACTTTATTTGTCAGAAGGTCGCAAAAGGGGATCACATGATCCTGGGACACTGCGACCGTCATAAATAGGAGTCAGTTGCCAAGCATCCGAATTTTGATCACGTGACCCTAGGGATACTGCAATGGTCGTAAGTGTGCAAAACGGTCATAAGTCACTTTTTTCAGTGCCGCCGTCGTAACTTCAAACAGTCACTAAATGAACTGTTGTAAGTCAAGGACTACACGTATTACCCAACTGTAGGTTTTGCGTGCTTTTTCTCCCTTAGTGAACCAACACAATTGTCTTTGTCCTTTTTTTAGAGTCTTGAGAGCAGAAGCAATGTAAGAATACATGTGAATTTCTGTCCCAAGTTTAGAATTCTGGTAAAACTAATAGTAGTCCAGCAGGCAGATTTTATCGTCTTTCCCCTCTTAACATCCCTCCAAGGCCATCAAAAAAGTTGTGAGCTTTTTTAAAAAAAAAAAACAATTATGATGGTTTGATAGAAAAAGCTCAAGATTTGTTTGATAGAACAAAGAATAACAGAGTTGGAAGGGACCTTGGAGGTCTTCTAGTCCAACCTCCTGCTCAAGCAGGAATCCCTATATTATTTCAGACAAATGGTTGACTAATCTCTTCTTGAAAACGTGTTGGAGCACCCACAATTTCTGGAGGCAAGTTGTTCCATCATCAGGAAATTTCTCCTTCCAGGTTTCTTCTCTCCTTGATTAGTTTCCCTCCGTTGCTTCTTATCCTGCCCTCAGGTGCTTTGGAGAATAGCTTGACTCCCTCTTCCCTCTGGTAACCCCTCAGATATTGGAACACTGCTATCATGTCTCCCCTAGTCCTTCTTTTCATTAAACTAGACATACCCAGTTCCTGCAACCGTTCTTTATATGTTTTAGCCTCCAGTCCCCTAATCCCCCCTGCTCAGGCAGGAAACCCTACACCACTTCAGACAAATGGTTGTCCAACATCTTCTTAAAAACCTCCAGTGTTGGAGCATTCACAACTTCTGGAGGCAAGCAGTTCCACTGATTAATTGTTCTGACTGTCAGGAAATTTCTCCTTAGTTCTAAGTTGCTTCTCTCCTTGATTAGTTTCCACCCCTTGCTTCTTGTTCTACCCTCAGGAGCTTTGGAGAATAGCTTGACTCCCTCTTCCCTCTGGTAACCCCTCAGATATTGGAAGGCTGCTATCATGTCCCCCCTAGTCCTTCTTTTCATTAAACTAGACATACCCAGTTCCTGCAATTGTTCTTCATATGTTTTAGCCTCCAGTCCCCGAATCATTCTTGTTGTTCTTCTCTGCCCTCTTTCTAGAGTCTCAGCCTCTTTTTTTTTATACTGCGGTGAACCAGGACTGGATGCAGTATTCCAAATGATAGGAAAAGCCCCAGGATGCACCACCTATGGTAAAAGCCTGCCAGTTTCTGACTGTAATCCAGATGCCCTCTTTATCGATCTGATTCCCCCTTCAGCAGCTCAGAAGGGCAGGGAGTCCTCTGGGAGGAGAGTTGATAGGCCTCCCCTTCTCAAATGGAGGAGAACGGTCTTGGCAAGAAAGCTGCCTCTGCACAGATTCGCCCAAAGTGAAATTAAGGACAGCCGGCGTGTGACAGTGGGTCCGTTGAAATGAAATCACCATAGATCAGGTAGACCCTTGACTTAACAGCCGTGGCGGCGCAGCGGTTAGAAGGCAGCATTGCAGCCTAAACTCTGCCCACTGCCAGGAAGTTCGATCCTGACCGGCTCAAGGTTGACTCAACCTTCCGTCCCTCAGAAGTCAGTAAAATGAGGACCCGGATTGTTGGGGGCAAGAGGCTGACTCTGTAAGCAGTGTAAGCTCTGTAAGATTCTCTACAGCCCGCTTAGGGCACTATGAACTGGTATATAAGTCTAAGTGCTATTGCGAAGGAAGGAAGGAGGGAAGGAAGGAAGGAAGGAAGGAAGGAAGGAGTCAATTGTCCAACTAGTGAACCCAAAACAAGGAAACACTCTTGGGAGCTTTGAATTGCCGAAAGTAAAACTTTATTGGATACACCATATTGGTACTGTAGAAACAAAACCAGCTCTGGTTTTCCCGCGCAAATGCTTGCCTAATTTAAACCTTAGCTTCCTCTTCTCCCCACCCCGGGTGATCACATTGTCCAATTACGAGACGTCCTTTTGTTATGGGAACAATCCATCTCCTTCTCGGGCACCTGCAGGGACGACCTTGATAGTTTCTATGCTCTCATGATCTCCGCATACATTCTCAGCATTCCATTTCCCCCTCCCCTCCCTCCCCAGTTCATTGGCAAGTTGAAAAGCATTAGGGTTTGAAAGAAGCAAAGTGGTTCATTCTGGAAGGGAGGGAAAGGAAGGAAGGAAGCCATGGTGACACAGTGGTTATAATGCATAATTGCAGGCTAACTCTGCCCACAGCCTGGAGTTCGATCCTGATCGGCTCATGTTTGACTCAACCTTCCATCCTTCCAAAGTCGGTAAAATGAGGACCCAGATTGTTGGGAGCCATTCTGCTGACTCTGTAAACCACTTAGAGTGGGCTGTAAAAGCCCCTATGCAGCGGTATGTAAGTCTAAGTACTATTGCTATTGGGACCAGAATTTCTGTTGCTAAGCAAGGCGGTCATTAAATGAGTCATTCCTGATTTTACAGCCTTTTTTTGCCATGGTGGTTAAGCGAATCGCTGTGGTTGTTAAGTGAATCACCCAGTCCTTAAGTGAATCCGGCTTCCCACGTTGACTTGGCTTGCTGCAAGCTGGCTGGGAAGGTCACAAATGGGGATCACATGACCTTTGATACTGTAAATACATAATGGTTGCCAAATGCCCAAATTTTGATCACGTGACTGCGGATGCTGCGATGGTCATAAGTATGAGGACCGGTTGTAAATCATATTTTTTTTCAGTGCCATTGTAACTTTGAACAGTTACAAACGGTTGTAAGTTGAGGACTTGTCTGTATAAGCCTCCCACAACTGGCCCGGCCATTCTGGATGGCACTTCCTGCCACGGTCGTTAAGCGAATCACTGCAGTTACTAAGTTGAATCACGCAGTCATTAAACAAATCCTGTTTTCCCCCACTGCTTGTTGGAAGCTGGCCGGGAAGGTCGCAAATGGGGATCGTGGGACTCTGTCACCGTCGTAAACACATGCCAAAATTTTGATTACATGACTGTGTTCGTCGCAAGGGTGAGGACCAGTCGTAAGTCACTTTTTTCAGTGCCGTTGCAACTTTGAACAGTCGCTAAACGGATGACTGTAAGTCAAGGACTATTTGTAAGGTGGAAAACCAGGTTCCCCAGATGGGACTCTGTTCTTTTTTGTCCCGTTCAGCTTTTAGCAAGTTTGGTGAAACAGGAACATTCGAAGGGCGGTAAAAATTAGGAATACTTTTGCAGTTGGATCCAGGCAGAGAAATAAATATGGGACATCCTCTTATGCCAGAACATGGATTAATTCATTAGCATTTAAAAGGGATAAACGTCTGTAGAGATTCTCGGTCATCCAGGTCAGGGTTGTCCCAAAGGTGCTTTTTTCAGGAAGCAACTGGACTTTCTGGTTTTTTCTTTTGAAGACGTTTCGCTTCTCATCCAAGAAGCTTCTTCAGCTCTGACTAGATGTTGGGGAATGGAAGGATTTATATTCCTTGCAGACAGCTGGTCATTTGCATCCTTTTAGAGGGTCGTTGCGGCCACTTGGAGGTTTCTCTGTGTCCTCAGGGTCACCTGAGTAGTGCAAATGGTTCCTGTAGTCTGCAATTTTTACTCTGGAAATCCGTTCCTACTCCCACACCATTCAAAGGGTGTTCATCCCAAACTGTATAACTAAAAGTCTGTAGAGATTCTCATTTAAAAGGGATGTTAAATCAGCTTTTTCTCATTTTTTGTGCTGCGCATTTGATTGTTAACTTTGTGGGGATGAAGCTGCCTGCTTGAGTTTACGTGTTGGGGTTTCTTGCTGTTTGTAAGGTTTTATGGTTTTTACATAGGGGAGCTCCTCAGAGTCTGGTAACTGGTGCAGCATAGAAACTGTGAAATATATTTTCCTTCTCCCTTCAACCCCCCCCCCCAGTCCTAGATCTGTCAGCACTTGATATAATAACAGTGTTTTCCCACCTTATTTGTACCCTATGACAATCATTAAGTGTTGTACCTTATGATTCTTGACAAATGTATCTTGTCCTTTTATGTACACTGAGAGCATATGCACCAAAGACAAATGCCTTGTGTGTCCAATCACACTTGGCCAATAAAAAATTATATTCTATTCTATTCTATTCTATTCTATTCTATTCTATTCTATTCTATTCTATTCTATTATTCTATTCTACTCTATTCTATTCTATTCTATTCTATTCAATCTATTCTATTCTTAGCCGTTTTATGATGTGTGGGCTCAACTCCCAGAATAACAGAGTTGGAGGGGACCTTGGGGGTCTTCTAGTCCAACCCCCCCCCCTGCTCAAGCAGGAAGCCCCTGTACCATTTCAGACAAATGGCTGTCCAATCTCTTCTTAAAAACCTTCAGTGTTGGAGCACTCACAATTTCTGGAAGCAAGCCTTTTCATTGATTATAATAGAACCATAGCGCTGAAAGGGTCCTTGGAGGCCTTCTAGTCCAACCCCCTGCTCAAGCAGGAGACCCTAGACCATTTCAGACAAATGGCTGTCCAATTTCTTCTTGAAGACCTCCAGTGATGAAACACCCACAACTTCTGGTGGCAGGCTGTTCCACTGGTTTATTGTTCTAACTGTCAGGAAATTTCTCCTTAGTTCCTGGTTTCTTCTCTCCTTGATTCGTTTCCACCCGTTGCTTCTTGTCCTGCCCTCAGGTGCTTTGGAGAATAGCTTGACCCTCCCCTCTTCTTTATGGCAGTCCCTTAGATGAGATATCTATGGAGCTTCTCAAGTCATCCAGCTTATGGTTGTCCCAAAGGTGCTTTTTCAAAAGTCAACTCGATTGTGTCTGTTTTCATCTTTACTGATTGCAAATAGAATGTGTGTTTTTTTTTTTTTTTAGAGCTGATGTATGTTCTTTAATTATCAAGACTACTGCTTTGGGTTAATAGTGTGGTAGTTTATTTTTTATAGAGGTAGTCCTTGACGTACGACCACAATCTTCAAGGAAAAACCAAAGTCCAGATGCCTTTTGAAAAAGCACCTTTGGGCCTTAGATCAGATGGATGGACTTCCAACTCCCAAGGCACCCCAGCCAGCATGGGGTATTCTGGGAGTTGAAGTCCACCCATCTGAAAATGGCTAACTATTAGGAAACACCGATGTAATAAATAGAAACCTCTCCAGCTTGGTCTTCTCTAGATGCTTTGGGACGGCATCTCCCACCAGCTGGGAAGTGACAGTCACAAGACACCAGATAAGATCCCAGCTCTGCCACAGATCACTCGATATCCCTGGCCGGTCACTGCATGAAGCCAAAGCGGTGGGCATGCCCTCTTTAAAATCCCAGGGTACGTTTTCTGTCCCCAAGTGCGTTGTCTCTGCCTTTGGAAGCCTTGCCTAACCGTGGACGATATGAATGCTTTCTTAGCCACAAGTGGGCTTTGATTGTAAAGGCCATTTCTAAACTCAAGTTTGTGGCGGTTTTCCTTTTCTCTTACAGAAGCTTTCTTCGGTCACCCGTTCCTGGATCAAGTTCCGACGGTCAAAAAATGTAAGCCGAAATGTCCTTCCCGACTGACCCTTTGAGCTTTCCGTAAGGCAGGAGTCCCCAAACTTGGCAACTTTAAGACTGGTGGGCTTCAACTCCCAGAATTCTCCAGCCAGCATAGCTAAGACCAGGAAGCATAGCTGGCTGGGGAATTCTGGGAGTTGAAGCCCACCAGTCTTAAAGTTGCCAAGTTTGAAGACCTGTGCCATAAGGCGTGAAAAACTGAGATCTTTCCTTCGGGCCTTTGAGATGGGAGGCTAAACCAGGCCTGTTGGCGGATTTGTCTGTTTTCACCTTGATTGATTTCAGACACGGGTAGTCCTTGACTTAACGACCACGAATGAGCCCAGAATTTATGCTGCTAAGCGAGAAATTTGTTGAGCTTTGCCCCCACTTTACGGCTTTTCTTGCCACATTGGTTAAGTGAAGCACTGCCGTCGTTAAATCAGTAACTTGGTGGTTAAGTGATTCTACTTTCCCCATGGATTTTGTTTGTCAGAAGGTCGCAAAAGGGGATCACAGGACCCCAGGACACTGCAACCGTCATAAATATGAGTCAGTTGCCAAGCATCCGAATATAAATCATGTGACCATGGGGATGCTACAAGGGTCATAAATGTGAAAAATGGTCATAAGCCGCTTCTTTCCATGCTGTTGTCACTTCAAACTGTCACTAAACGAACTGTTGTAAGTTGAGGACTACCTGTAGAATGTTTTTAGAGCTGATGTGTGTTCTTTAATCACCAAGACACTTGCTTTGGGTTAATAGTTTGGTTGCTTATTTTTTACAGAGGTAATCCACAACTTAAGACCAAAATTGAGCCCCACATTTCTGTTACTAAGTGGGACAGTTGTTAAGTGAGTTTTGCCCCATTTTACGACTTTCTGATCACCGTTGTTAAGTGAATCGCCACCGTTGTTAAGTTAGTAGCACGGTGGTGAAGTGAATCTGGCTTCCCCATTGATTTTCCTTCTCAGAAGGCCCAGGGGTGGGTTCTAACTTACCTCGCCGCCGGTTCGCTTCCTCCCGCGCCATGTGGCTGCGCGCGCATAGCACGCCGTGTGGCCGCGCTGCAGGCGCACATGCCCAGTGCCGAAAACTCTGCTTCTGTGCATGTGCAGAAGCAAAACAAGCAAAAAATAGCAACAAAAAAAAGCAAAAAACAAGATGGTGGCACATGCGCAGTGACGAAAACTCGGCATCTGCGCACACGCAGCGCAGAAGAAAAAAAATAAAAAAAATTCCAAAATTTTTTCTTTCAAAAAAAATATATATATCAAAAAAAAGATAGCGGCGTCCACGGACCGGCACCGACAGAACCGGCTCCATAACATCACCACCAGTTTACTACCGG
The DNA here is from genome assembly GCA_003457575.1 of Thermophis baileyi. Lineage (NCBI taxonomy): Eukaryota > Metazoa > Chordata > Lepidosauria > Squamata > Dipsadidae > Thermophis > Thermophis baileyi. Next base: position 172,930 of record QLTV01003259.1, read on the forward strand.
TTCTATAAAACCGGTGCGAACCAGGAGGAACCGACCTCTGAGAAGGCCACAAAAGTTGATCACATGACCTCAGGACACTACAACCGTCATCGATACGAGTCACTTGCCAAGCGTCTGGATATATGATCGTGTGACCCTGGGGATGTTGCAACGGTCGTTAAGTGTGAAAAACAGTCCTAAGTCCCTTTTTTCAGTGCCGTTGTCACTTCGAACAGTCACTAAATGAACTGTTGTAAGTCGAGGACTACCTGTACTCGAGTGGCCAGAGAGTGAGGCAGGGATACTGCTGGGTGGATGTGTGAGTGGCTGGCAGGTGATTAACCCAGAGGGGCCGGGAGAAAATGCACAGGTAGGGGAGACCCTCCCCAAACAACTGTCTTTCCTACCGTCTTCCCCACTGACCCTGCTTGTGGGGAGGCAGCAGGGAAGGTCAACAAACAGTGAATCACGTGAGCGAAGGACTCCGCAACCCTCCTGAATGCCAGCCAATTCCCACGTGCCCCAATCATGATGACATGACCGCAGGGCCACTGGGATGGCTGGAACGTTAAAGTCGTAGGTTCCCCTCATCCAGTGCTGTCGTAACTTTGAATCATCACTGAACGAGCTGTTGTTAACCAAGGACTACCTTGGCTTTTTATCTGCTTCAGTATTTGCACACTCTAGACCAGGGGTCTCCAAACTTGGCAACTTTAAGACTTGTGGACTTCAACTCCCAGAATTCCCCAGCCATTACTTGGCAACTTTAAGACCTGTGGACTTCAACTCCCAGAATTCCCCAGCCATTACTTGGCAACTTTAAGACTTGTGGACTTCAACTCCCAGAATTTCCCAGCCATTACTTGGCAACTTTAAGGCTCGTGGACTTCAACTCCCAGAATTTCCCAGCCAGCACTTGGCAACTTTAAGGCTTGTGGACTTCAAACTCCCAGAATTCCCCAGCCAGCACTTGGCAACTTTAAGACTTATGGACTTCAACTCCCAGAATTTCCCAGCCAGCCATGCTGGCTGGGGAATTCTGCGAGTTAAAGTCCACAAGTCTGACTGGGGAATTCTGGGAGTTGAAGTCCATACGTTTTAAAGTGATTAAGTTTGGAGACCTCTCATCTAGACTGCAGCCCCCTGGAGGCATGCACCTGCCCAGATACCCTGCAAGAGTGATGATTGTCCTTTTGAAATTGTTCGTATTTTGGAACCCACCTGCCTGTGGTGTCATTTTTTTCCTCTTTTTTTCTCCATTCAGCTTGTCCTGTACCTGTTCCAGCACCTGCTGGGTCAGTCTCTGGCGGATCCTGTGGTAGCTCTCCCTCCTGCCGGTTTGCTTCTCCCCCAGTAAGTTCTGCTCAGATTTGGAAAATTGGTTCTCTGTATTTCTGAATGGGGGGGGGCAGGTGGATGGGCATTTTCTATGCATGAAAGGGTGTTCCCGCCACTGATTAATTGTTCTCATTGACAGGAACTTTCTCCTTCATTCTAGGTTGGATCTCTCTTTATTAAGCTTCCATCGTTAATTCCCATCACACTGTCTTAAGCCTAAGAAATTCACCTATGTAGCCGGCTTTATTGCTATTATCACCTCATTTCTCATCTTTCCTACTACCTTCTCCTGTTGGTATCTTGTGTCTTACCACTTTGTTGTTTGTGTCTTAGGATGATTGGCTGTAACTATGATTTATGATCTGTGTTGTTGTACGTGTGTACACTGAGAGCTTATGCACCATAGACAAATCCCTTGTGTGTCCAATCACACTTGGCCAATAAAGAATTCTATTCTATTCTATTCTATTCTATTCTATTCTATTCTATTCTTTCCTAAATTCTATTCTATTCTATTCTATTCTATTCTATTCCTTATTCCATTTCATATTCCATATTCTGTTCTATTATTTCCTATATTCTATTCTATTCTGTTCTATTCTATATTGTAATTCTATTCTATTCTTTATTCCATTTCATATTCCATATTCTATTCCATTCCATTCTGTTCTATATTATAATTCTATTCTATTCTATTTGTTATTCTATTCTAATTCTGTTCTGTTCTAATTCTATTCAAATCTGTTTATTCAAATCTGTTCTATTCACATCTATTGTATTCAAAATTGTTGTATTCTATTCTATTCTACCCTACCCTACCCTATTCTAATTCTGTTCTGTTCTGTTCTGTTCTACCCAACCCTACCCTACCTCATCTGTTTCTTCTTGTCCTTCCCTCTGGTGCTTTGGAGAATAGGTCAACCCCTTCTTTTTTGTGGCAGCCCCTCAAACATTGGAAGACTGCTGTCACGTCATCCCTAGTCCTTCTCTTTGTTAGCCTAGACACCACCAGTTCCCGCAACCGTTCTTCATACGGTTTAGGCTCCAAACCCCTAATCATCTTTGTTGCTCTTCTCTGAACACTTCCTAAAATCTCAACTTTTTTTTTTTTTTTTTTTTTTTTTTTTTTTTTTTTTTTTAAAAACAGCAGAGGTGCAAGCAGTTATGTGTGTCTCTGGTAGAACACACATTACACCCTTTCTTCACAAGTTGCCATGGTTACCAGTTTTCTTCCAGGTCCACTTCAAGATGCTGGTGTTGACCTTCAAAGCCTTCCATGGCCAGTAGGTTATTTCAGGTACCGCTTCTCTCCGATTTCATCCACCCATCCCATCAGATTTAGCAGAGAAGACACATTATGAGTTCCATCATCTAGGGAGCTACTTGTTCTGCCTCAGCTACGGACCACAAAGAACGCAGCACACACAAAGTCTGTACAAACCTTATTTTACTAATTAAGGACTACTAATGAGCTTTCTTAGTAGTAGTTCAAACAAAAATACAGTGTAAATCAGTCTTTTCTGAACAAGGGCTGTTAATTCAAATTCATTAACAGCCGACAAGAGTCCAAGGTAAAATAACTCAAATCTTGAGAAAATAGTCTTTCCGATATCAGTAATCTTACTATGGTTGGCAAAACGCCCTGAAGTAATTAGCAGGAGAGAGAACACTGGAAAACAGAAGCCGAACAGACGTTACCAATCATAACACGAAATAATTATGAAGAGTTGTTTCCTGCAAACTACTTCAGCCGTCGTCATCCCTTAAATAGGCTAGGGGCGTGGCCAATTATCCCCAAGCCTTACTCCCGAGGAGACCTTCTCCTCAGGAACCATTCCTGCCTTTTGGCCGCTCTGCGTGCCCGTGCATTGAGAATAGGCTCCTCCTCTTCTTCCTCTTCACTGATGGGAGCTTCTGGAGGTTCTGAAGGCCCTGGCTGAGTCTCCGCCTCTGGCACCGAGTCCTCACCAACCTCCTCACTGTCCGACTCAGGTGCCAGCTGCACAGGCCACTGGCGCATCAGCACAACAGCCTCTTCGCTGTCGGAATCAGCTACCAGCTGCACAGGTCGCTGGCGGGCCACAACACTACTTTTGGCAGGCTCTTAAGTGGTGGGTCTTGTCTTCTGTGGCACCCATATTGTGGAATCTTCTCTCTCTAGAGGGCAGGTTGACCTCATCACTTTCTGAGCCTCTGAAGGTCCCTTTCAGATAGCAAAAGCAATAGCACTTAGACTTATATACCGCTTCACAGTGCTTTACAGCCCTCTCTAAGCGGTTTACAGAGTCAGCACCTTGCCCCCAACAATCCAGGTCCTCATTTTACCGACCTCGGAAGGATGAAAGGCTGAGTCGAGCTTGAGCTGGTCAGGATTGAACTGCTGGCAGCCGGCAGTCAGCAGAAGTAGCCTGCAGTACTGCATTCTAACCACGGTGTCACCGCATGTCTTAAGGACTGGTTAGGCCAGTAGGCCTCGGACTCCTAGGGACAGGTGAACTAGTAGCTTTGTTGTTCTTCTTATTAACATCCCTTCGTCTGCTGTTTTCTTTGTTCTCGCTTTGTTTTTATGGTTTTTAATGTGTCTTTTTAATCCTTTAATCCTGATAATGGTTTTTAGGTATTTATTAATTGCTTTAGCTTTGTTGTACGCCTCCCGGGGTCGCTGCTTTGATGAAATGGGCGGCCACATCAATGGGAGTAAATATATCAATAAAATATTGCGTGAACTGGACCGAAGAACTTTTTTTACTTGTGAACTTTTAAAGAGAAGGTTGATTGCTCAGCGAACAGGACGTGTTTTCCTTGTGGGATATCTTAGGTCAAAACAAGCAATGCAGGAAACTGCATTTGCACCCTAGCTTGTCCAAGTGTATCATTGGCCAAAAGTAAAAATGCTTTGGTTGAATGAATTTTTTTTCCCCTAGACTTTCAAAGTCCTCACTTCTTCCCTCCAACCCAGTTTCTAGTTCCAATGAGTAAATTGAAAATGTAAGGTGGTTTCCAGGGGTGGGCTGCTCTGGGTTCGGCCGATCCTCTAGCGAAGATTCTGCGCGGTTCGGCAAACCCCCAAATCCCACTCCTGACTGGCCCCTCCCACCCCGCCCCTCCCAGGAGTCTCCACGCGGCCTGTTTTGGATGTCAGGTAAGTGCAGGGCCCGCGTGGAGGCTCGAGGAGGGCGGAAAACGGGCCTCCTGGAGGCTCCGGAAGGCCAGATACTGGCCCATTCCTGGCTTCCGGAGCCCGGGGGAGGCCGTTTTTGTCCTCCCAGAGGCTCGAGGAAAGCCTCCGGAGCCCAGGGAGGGCGAAAATGCCCCCCCCCCCCCCCCCCGGGGGGCAGGCCGCCCCCACGGCCCCGCCCACCCCGCCCATGCCCCCCCCCCAGCCTCCGGAGCCTGGGGAGGGCGAAAAATGCCCTCCCCCCCGCCGTGGTGCAGGCCGCCAACTAGGCCACGCCCACCATGGCCATGCCCCCCCCCCAGCAACCAGGCAGAGAACCCGTTGCTAAAAATTTTGAAGCCCACCCCTGGTGGTATCGGAGATGAATCCTCCTATACGAGAGCTTCTAGTTATTAAGGTTAGAAAGTGGGAAACGGTGAGTTCTAGTCCCACCTTAGCCATGGATGGAAGCCAGTGAGGTGACTTCGGGCCAACCACCAGGAGATGGCGAGTTCACGTTCTGCCTTAGGCATGAAAGCTGGCTGGGTGACTTTGGGTCAATCACCAGGACATCCGGTCCAAAGCACCTGAAGGCAGGACAAGGGACAAGGAATGGAAACTAATCAAGGAGAGAATTAACCTAGAACTAAGGAGAAATTTCCTGAGAAGTGAGAACAATTTAACCAATGGAACAAATTGCCTTTGGAAATTGTGGGTGCCCCAACACTGGAGGGTTTTTAAGAAGAGACTGGACAGCCGCCTATCAGAAATATTATAGGTCTCCTGCGAGAGCAGGGGTTGGACTAGATGACCTTCAAGGTCCCTTCCAACTCTGCTACTGTTACTGAGAAGGTGAGTTCTAGTCCCGCCTTAGGCTTGAAGCCAGCTGGGTGACTTTGGGCCCATCAACAGGAGATGGTGGGTTCTAGTCC